>VYXF01007697.1:997840-1033269 GCA_013397295.1 Polioptila caerulea
TCCAGGGCTTAATACCCCTTTCGGTGCCTAAGTCTTTCCTAATAACCAATCAAAACCCGCCCTGACACAACTTGAGGCCATTTCCTCTTGTGCTATTGCTTATTCCTTGGACAAGAAGACCAACAGCCACCTGTCTCAGAACTCTCAGGCAGTTGTAGAGAGTAAGAAGGTCTCCCCTGAGCCTCCTTTTCTTCAGGCTGAGCCCCACCTGCTCCCTCAACCACTCCTCATAGGACCTGTGCACCAGACCCTTCCCCAGATCCACTGCCATTCTCTGAACATGATCCAGCCCCTCAGTGTCGTTCTTGTCATCAGGGGCCCAAAACTGAACCCAGGATTCGAGGTGTGGCCTCACCAGTGCCCAGTACGGGGGGCCAGTCACTGTCCTGGCCCTGCTGGCCACACTATTGCTGATCCAAGCCAGTTGCCATTGGTTGAGTTGAGCCAGTTGCCCACCTGGGCTCACGTTCAGCTGTTGTCGACCAGCACCCCCAGGTCCTCTTCCACTGGGCACTTCCCAGCCACTGCCTGACCTGGCTGCAGAGGTACCCAAGGCAGCATGCACAGGCTGAGCATCCTGGAGGTAGGATCCCCATGCTGGCTGCTTGAGCTGGATGAATGACCCTACAAAAGGGACCTGTGGCTTGTTCCTGTCTTGGAGAACAAAAGGTTCTTGTTGCAGGTGATAGTGGGGTGCTGCCAAGGAACATGGGGTGGGGCAAGGCAGCCTCCCTGCAGCAGTATGTCAAGGGCAGCTTCGTTAGGGCATCAGTGATTCATGTGGGGGAGATGATTGCTGAGAACTTGGTTTTGTCACCCCAGATTGGTGAGGATGGAGAGAAAGGTGAAGGCACCTGGTGTGGGAGACTGCGGCAGAGGCTGGGGGGGCTGAAGAAGCAGGAGCAGGCTGAGGACAAGGACACGGCAGATTTCCTTCCTATCAAAAAATGCTATTTTGGTACCATCTCCCCAAGGTGGGGAGGGTTGGCAGAGATGTGCAAAAGCGTGCAAAGACTCTCAGAAACATCTTGAATGGCCTTGATCAGTCGGGTGGAGACAAACTGCTGCCGTGCAGCCTCTGGGGACCACGGGGGCTGGAGAGTCCGGTGGGAAGGACACACATTGTGCCTGTGTCCATGGGACAGCCAACGTGGGCAGAGCCCTCAGAGGAGGTGGCAGAAGCAGCACAAGGTCACAGTGTGTGGCACAAGGTCAGCAGGTGGCTGGCAGTGCCCTGGCCCCCACCTACTGCATTTCAGGTGCTGGCCCACAGGAAAGCTTTGCAAACAGGAGTGACCACAGTGTCCCTGGGCTCCTCACCACCACGGCGTGTTCCCCAAAAGGTTACCTCCAACCAGAGGCACACTGTGGGTAATGAGATGCAAATTGATAGCAAGACAATAAGACTGTCTTGTGAGCCCTTCGACAGGGGCCAGTGTTTAAAAGTCAGCCTGATTGCCTTGCTGGCAATTTGCATAGCATTAACCAGAGAGACTTTCTTTTTAAACTTGAACCTTTTTTTTTTCCTAGAGGTCACCTCAAAGTAATTACAGCTCTGGCAGTCTCTTCATGAAAGAGAATTCTGTCGTTGTGGCTGCAGTGTGAGGAGGAAACTCAGCCAGAGTGAGGACACCTGTCCATGGGAACTGGGGTGGGTTTTAGTGTGTGCACTGAGATAATTCAATAAGAGAGTCCCACTGGGTGCTGAGCACTGCATCTGCTATGGGAGACACCAGAGCTTGAGTCCCAGCACGTAAAAGGGATCAGTCCCCTCTGTTGTTATGTCCAGTGCAGGTACAATCTCCTCCTGGGCCTCACCTGCTTTGCTGGGCTGGAAGGGGATAGAGTAACCCTGTGGCCCACTTGGGATGCCGTGGTGAAGCATATTGGGAGAGCCAAGCCTTGGACTGTTTGCACCTTTCTCCACAGTTTAGTTCAAGTGGGGATTTTAAGCTTTTTTCTTTGAAGTCATGGTAAAAGTGACTGGAGACCTCAGCCAAGGAGTTCTACAGGAGAGTAGCATCAGACTGCTGGGAGCACTGTGGCTGCTCTGCTCTGACCTGGGCCATTTACTTTGACAGTTGAATTCTTTGGATTTAAAGTGGGCAGGTGTCCCTTAGTCTTGCAATTGGACAAGATGATTACCTCAGGTCACTTCCACCTGAACTTTTCTGTTCTGTCTTGCTCTACTTTGCTGTACTGTGGTTTTTAGCAGGGTGATTGCTTAGTGCAGATCTTTGTAACCCATTTGGTTTGACCAAGGTGAGGAGCAGTGCTTTCCCTGGCAGCTCTGCCAGTGTCCCTGAGGAGCAGCCTGGAGCAGTGAGGAGCTTGGAGGGAGATGGGGCTGCCCTCTCCTCTCCCAGCAAAGTGTCTGCCCAGCCTGTGAGCAGGCGTGAGCTCTGCAGAGGTTCAGCTTTGCTGCTGCAAGGACAGAGCCAGGCAGTGCTCTGACAGCACTTCTCGTTACCAAGGCTGTCTTCAAGACACCAAGCACGTGCTGCGTGCCCGGTGACGCCGTGTGGACACGGGATGGTCGCTCCAGATGGTGTCTGTTGGGTGCAGGGGCTCTGCCGCCGGCTGTGCCGCGGCACCAGCGCTCCCTGCAAGGCAGCACATCCCTGCCGTGGGAGGCAGCCAGTCGGGCTGGTGATGGGTTTGAAGAGCCAGCTGGACAATTTTATCACCGTTAATATCATTTGTAGTTATGCAGGCCATGGCTATGATACAAATAATTAAATCTCATGCTTCACAGCATCAGCTGATGGCTTGCTGCAGTCAGGAGTGAATCTCCTACGCAGAGCGCACGCGAGTGATAAACTCTGTTAAACGGGTTCGTTTAGATCTCCTTCCTCTGGCTTATTCCTCAGTTGCCTCCCTCCTGGCTGCAGCTCAGCACCAGGACATCCCTTTCTCCTCCTTCACGAAAGCCCTGCTGTTGTGGGATGCTGGAGATTTTCAGAGGAGATGCCATTCCTGCTCCTGGTCTGCAGGTAAATCTGCCTGCTGGGGCATCCTCTCCTCCTGCCCAGGACCTTCAGGCCATGTGCTCATTTTCCTCACACCTTCTGGCAGTCCTCAGATCCTGAATCCTTGGGATCTTTGTCTCTGGACTGCCACAAAGCACCAATCATCTTCTGCCAAGCTGGAGTGTGGCCATGACCTCACCTCACAAAGTTCTTCAGCCTCCTCCTCCTCCTCTTCATCATCACCTGGAGAGGTTCCATTCTCCAGGCTGAAGCCAGCTGGATACACACACATCATTTCCTTTCTCTGTGGCATCATTTTACCCTGTCTTTTAGCAGGTTATTAGAGATGTTTGGCCTGAGAGCAGAGCTCACAACACTCCTCTGGGTTTGTCAGCAGCTCTGGAATCCTTGATGTCTTCTCCATTCCCTGAGCAGCCCTTTTCCGGGACAATATCCCGGCCAAGGCTGGAAGGGTGAAGATCAGCAGTGTGGTGGCACCCAGGTTATTGACCAACACTTAGCAGGTCACTGTGGCACTGTTCCTTCTTAGCTGGGAACAGCAGAGCTGTTCCTGTGACTCTGTGCCTCATCAAGGGAATCAGGGTGGGAAAACTGAGCAAAGAATATTTTTATATTTTTCCTTCTAAGTTTTTTTTCCTCTTTCCATCTTTTTTTTTTTCATTCCTAAAGAATGAGTATAATCAGAGCTAATCAGAAAATTATGAGCTGTCTGATTGCTGATTAGATTCCTAATGTTAATATAGTCAAGAAGCCTCTCTTAGTGTTGTATTTTAAGGGAAGTGTAAAAATAACATCTTAGAAGGAGCAAACCAGAGCTGCTGGAGCAGCAGGAAACCCAGCACTGGCAAAGGAGAGCAGGGTTTCACCACTAGCAAGAACTCAGGCCAGCAGAGAGGAAAGGGACAGGACCTATCCAAACTGTATCAAGGTGTGAGGGGGCTGCAGAGCCTGGGAGGAAAAGCATAAAACCATCTCTTCCCACAGGTTAGTCCTTGAGCACAGCCAAACCTGGGAATCTTGCTGCTGTGCTCTGGAAGAAGGCATGCAGCTTGATTACTCATTTCCCTTCCCAACAAAGAGAATTTTCACAGATAACATCGTTCATTCATCTCCCAGCATCATGACCCTCCTCACCTGCTGCTGCAGGCAAGGGGCAGCCTCAGGTGATGGGGAAAGAGAGTCTGGGATGTGCCCAACACCTCTGAGTGGGACTTGCAAAGACTTGCTGATAGTAGTGGAACACTCCTTGCCTGAAAGGCAGGGCTGAGATACCCTCTGGGGTGCTGGTGAGCACAGAGAGGATGCTCCTGATCCTGGTGGGAGTTGAGGGAAATCCTTGTCTGAGCCATTGCAAAAATCTTCTGAGCCTTCCAGAAGCAGATTTAGAGGGGGAAACATTGCATGGTGATGGCCCAGGACTGAGGTTTTGCCCTTTTTCCATAATGAAGCACTGAGGATCAACCCATAGGGCTGATGCCTCGAGCAGTGCAGTGGAGCTGCCAGCCCTTTCCACCACTTTCCTCCACAGTCCCTGCCAGCAGCAGCTCAGCACTAACTCTGGGGCTGAATGCAGGTATTATGTTCTGGCATGCCAATGTTCCTGTTAATAAGCTCCTCACCATTCACAGGGTATTTTATTTTGATTCATCCCGACGGCAGTGCTGTATAATGGACTATATACTGTAATTGTCCCCCATTGTCACCACTTAATAACTTAGTATGATGTTATCACAGCCATTCGCAGGTCTTTTTGCAAACTTTGATGAATAATATTTTGTTCTTAGTGAATAAAAAAAAAATGAGGGAATGGTGAAAAGAGGTAGAAGTTGGACAGAAGTCTGCTCTAATTGCAGAGTGGACTTAATAATAGAAATATCCGTAGCATCCAGACTGCTTTTGTTTCTGAGCCTCTGGGAACATGCGCTGGGCCAGCCAGGATAGAGCTGCTATTAAATACCATTTAATTTTTGAAACATCTTGATCAGCAGGAATTGGCTCTGTGCTTGGGGAATTTATTTTGCTTTGCTTGCTCTTGACAAGTCTGAGCTCAGACACAGCAGATGGGATCCATGTTCGTTTCCACAGACAGGGATAAGGGATGTGATATCCATGGGGTGGGTGCAGGAGCCATGAAATGATGGACAAAGAGTGCAAATGTTGGTATTCTGCTGGGCATGGCTTGGGCATGGCAACAGCCTCAACATCTGTCAAGGTATTTGGGGAGAACTTTGGGCTCAAGGTTGAGCAGCTGCAGATAGAAGAGCTGTGCTGGAGGCTGGACAAGCATCTTCTCCACATTTGAGCTGACTGTCTGCCTCTCCGAGTTAGATGTGCAACATCCCACCAAATATTTGTAGTTCTCAAGCATTTGACAGCATCTCTGAATGCTTATGATACTCGATTCCATATCTAGCAGGGGAAGGAAAAGTCCAGAAGAGATCAAACCCTGAATATGATGAAAAGAAAGGTGGGGAGGTAGAGGGCTGGAGTGCCCTGGGTGGGAGGCAGGGGAGGGCTCCTTGGCATCAGGTAAGGACCTAAATGAGTTTTTCCCTGTAACACGTGTCCTGACCTTTTTTTAAAAATGAAATCTATTTTATTAATTTTTTCTTTTTATCAAATCCGTCCATGAAACATTAAAGATATGACTGTGGAAAAGGTCAAGAAACGTGTAGTTGTTGAAAACTTGTTCCACTTGATGGCTTTTCCCTTAGGGAAGCTCCTCCACGCTTTCTCCTCCCCCACCTCGGTCTTTAAAACAGAAAGTGATTCAAGTTGCCTTGAATTTTGGTTTTAACAGGAACAGCAAAACATGTTCCTGGAGAAAGACAGAGGGAAGGGCACTGCAGGTTCCCTTGGGGAGCTGCTGCATCAGCCCAGCGATGTCACAGGGAAAACCTGAGCTGGGAAGGATTTCTCCCCACAAACACAGACCCCAAAGGAGAGTTTTAGGGTCTCCATCTGTGCTGGAGCCATGTGCCTCAGGGAAGGGAGAGGCTTCTCAGGGGGCTGGTCTGCAGTGAGGACATACCTCAGACAGAACTAATAATGCCAAAGCCTAAGAGATGTATGTAGTGGCAAATTGTCCTGGTTCCAGGACACGTGCTTTGAGTCCTTCTCCTTGGCTCGGGTCTCCCTTTATTCCCCATGGGAATGGAAGGCAGTCACGCTTGCTGCAAGAGGGGAAGAGAAGCTGAGCTCTCCTTACAGGGGCTTTATTAGCACCAACACTTTCTGGGCATCACTTCTGCCAGGCAGGAGCCAGATTTGCAGTAGGCAATGAGAGTTGCTCTCCTTGCACAAGCAAAGAAATACATTAAGTTGATAATGGAATCAGAAGAGGACTTGTACTGAAGTTCTTTGGGCAAGTTATGTTACTTGTAACGTAATATCAGAAGTCTGTGTAAACCAGAAAATAGGGAGATATGGGGTGAAGTAGAGGGGTACATCTACCAGGGGCTGGTGTTGAATGCATCAGACCTCCTTGCATCCATGATGGTTGTTCTCTTCTGTTTGGTTCCTTCTTTCATTGTATCTGAGGAAGCTGGGCCATAAATGGGGCTTGCTGGGCTGTAAAAATGCAGAGTTGAACAACACTAACATTTTAGGCTCCAGACAAGAGAGAATAGGTGAATGGAGGGCAAAAGCAAAGCAGCAACCATCCTGCTCTATTAGCATAGTCTGGATTTGTCCAGTGGTCCATAAGCATCAACGTAGGGATGGGGACTGAAGAGAAATGCTGTGTGAGGACTGGGGGCTTTGAATAGGAAGGCACAGGAGTGGGAAGGCACATTGAGACATCTTGACAAAGAGCAATGAGGTCTGAAGAGCTGGAGCTTCAAACTTTTCTAACAGGCAGGAGGCTGAAGGGCCAGAAGAGGGGGAGTGAGCACCTTGATCTCAAAAAGGGTGTCCCAAGGGGATGAGGATGGGTCCTGGCAGCCTGGAGGCTGCCCTTTGCCCCAAGGAAGTGCCAGGGGGAGGTGGATGTGTGTGTTGAGGTCACTGTGAGCTGTCACATTGGGAACAGCCATTTGGTGGCCTCCTGAACTTGCTCCCTCCCACCTCCCTGAAACTTCCCCACCTCACCTGGAGCAACTGGGGCTTCTTTGCTGTTTTTCTGAAACATTGAGCAAAGCTGGTTCCAACTATTGTCCTTGTTTTTAGAGCAAAATACCACTAAAATGTCCTATGACTTTTTGCACTGCAGTTGCTTTTTTTGGTGTTTAAAACTGACAATGTCAACTGCTCTGCTTGAGTTCCTATCACAGTGGCAATGGACGCCTGAGTAACTGCTCAGTGTGTCCGACCCCTCTCAGGCTGCAGGAGGGTGGCTGATGGCACTGGAGGACATCAGAAAGATGTCACATGTGTCCCTGGAGGGTTTCAAGTGGGGAAGTTTCGTGGGTTTCTCTTGGGCCTTGCCGGGTTTGTGGGGTGGTGGTGTTTTGGGACACTCTTGTGGGAATTTGTGCATGCTGCAAATCTGCCTTAGCATAAAATCCTGCTAGCAAAGGAGCTCTGGCTGCACAGGGATGTGCCTCATGGAAATCCCCACACGACAGCAGATAATAAACGAGGTGCTTTTTAAAGCTCCCACATCACAGCACAGCAAGAGGTGATGCCTTAAAATAAATCGATTGTAAGTGGTTTCCAGTACAAACTTTCAACAGCCTCTGCTTGAATGAAAGGCAGAGAGCTAAAGGGGAGGATTTCAAAGGCACGAAAGGCTTCATGCCCACGGAGCAGGGAGTCAGGGGCCTGCCAGCATGCAGGCGGCATTTTGGGTTTTCAGGAATGCCCTCCTGCATCTCACAGGAGCTTCTGTGTTGTTGGCACCATGTGGAGAACCACAGGGAAAGAAGAGCCACTCCTTGAACTTCTTCTCGTCTTCATGTGGAATTTATTTGTCCAAAATACACAAGGGTAATGATTAGGAAGGATTTATTTTTTTTCTTTGAAGACTCTGGCTGCTAAGACCTGGCCAGACAAATTCCTCCTTCTTCTGCCCAAGTGACAAACTGTATCACTTGCTCTTTTTTAACTTTATTTTTAAAAAACACTGTTCCTCCAAGCTCCAAGTAAAATTGATTTTTATGTGCAACTATCTCTTATAATTGCTGCTGAAACACCTTGTGGTTATTGCAATGGATTTTGAACTGTGGCAAGTCCTTGATGATTATAGCAGGAGGCTACAGGATATTAGAGTGTGGTTTAGGAAGCACCGTTTGTTTGAATGTCTGGAGTACATTTGGGAGGAGATGGGGCTGGAGCAGTGGGCTGAGATTGTGATTAACACGCTGACCCTTCCAACACTGCACAAGCCTGCCCTGGGACCTCATGTTAGAAGAGACTGATTTGTGGGAGCCATGTCCCTCCAGTCACCCCTCCCATGGAAGCCACAGCACACTGGCATGGGGGGAAGGGAGCCCAGGGCAGCACCATCAGCTTGGTGAACCTCCTGCTGTCACATTTCCCAGCTCTGACCNAATGGGGGGAAAGGAGCCCAGGGCAGCACCATCTCCTCCTCCACAGCTTGGTGAACCTCCTGCTGTCACATTTCCCAGCTCTGACCTTCCAGCACATGCATCTTGACCTGAATTATTTCTGGTCATCTGGAACCTTATTGTGCAGAATGCATCTGTTTGTCACCCAGCAGCAGAGTCCCCAAGCCCTTGCAGAGCTCTGGCAGACGCGCTGCAGTGTGCCAGGGTGCCGAGTTTGTGCCCGGTAGCTCACCCGCCCTGTCCCTGCTGCTGTCTCCCAGCACACCCTGGCAGAGCAGGCAATGACAAGAGCTGTGGGAAGCAGCACCTACCAGGCTTTTAGCCTCACAGCCCACCACTGAGGGGCTAGGATTGGGATGGACAGCCCTGACACTGCTGGGACACAACTGTCCCACCCACAACTAAAAAACAACTCTGGAGCCACATTTCTCAGGTGGTTTGTATCCATCACTGATCTGGCATGCTGCTGATGTGCCCCAGCTGTCCAGCAGCTCCTGGGAGACAGCCACCAATATTCCAGCTTCATCCCAAGAGAGACTTTTTTCCTTGACAGCCAGAATTTTAGACTTTTACTGGTGTGACTGCTGTGGAAATGGTCGGAACTTCGATCAGGAACAGATTGGGCTTTCTCTGCCATGCTCCTCTTGTGAGCTGGTGAGAGTTGTGAAATGAGCACCATTTAAAGTTGCTGGGCACAGACAGCTTGAAGAACCATGATGCCACACGGCAGCTGAATGCTCCTGTTTGGTTCTCCTCTGGCTGAATGTTGGGATCTCAGAGCAGAGGTCCCTGCTTTCATCTCCATCAACTACAGAAGATGCAAAAGGCTGCTGTGACTGCAAATAGCATGGCAAAGGGGATGGAGGAAAAGGATTTCTCTCATATCCTGAGCAGAGCAGGCAAATGTGCCTGGTTTGGCTTCTCAAGGGACCACCTGCATCCTGAAGCCGGACAGCAGCACATTCCAGCAGGACTTGAACATGATGATTTTTAGCAGTACTGTTTAAAAGTCATCTCTAAAGCAAGAGCAAAGTTTGCTGCCATATGTCCAGGGTGAAAGGCAGGAGGATGCGGGATGAGGCAATGCCAGTGTGGCCAAATGCTCCTTCTGCTGACTCCACTCAGAGGAAAGGGACAGTGAGAGGCCAAGCCTGCCTGCACCTGTTCCTGGCCTCATCTCTCCATCCTGCCTCCCACAGCTCTGTCTCACTTCTGATGGAGGTGGGGACAGATCCTGCACCCTGGTGTGAGCCCTTCCTCCCCCAGGAGGGATGGGGCAGGAGCCAAGGAGGGCCTGAGCAGCTGAGCTGAGGTTTTGCTATTGTTGGTCCCCAGGGGCAAGTGTTCCCATGAGTTTACAGGGCACGGTGCCCCTGCCCTCCTCCTCCCCTCCTGGGTGACAGAGAGCAGGGGCAGAGCTGCTCTCTGCTTGTGATTTTGGAAAGCAAGTGTCCACCCTCATGGAGCACAGGAACTCCAGGAGAAGGGTAACAGAGAGAGGCTTTTCTGCAAGGGGAGAAGAGCTGAAGACAGCACCAGACACAATTTGTGCCGCAGGATGCCTGGTTCTCTGCACTGTCCTTTTGCCCTTGGTGCTTTGCTGTTTGTGGGAAGTTAAGCCCTTCTGGAGACATGAGCAATATTTTGGGGTTGGAGGAATACCCTGAGTAGCAACGCTCTCCCTTTCCTCACCATCTCTGCAAAGACATTGGTACCTCTCTTCTTGGGATTCATTCCTCCCTCCCTGTGGTTCTTGTGATGGTGCTGGTGTTTCCTATTGGTAAAAATTGCGGCCCTGGAGAAGGAGAAATGAAAAATGCTGGCAGGGGGAAAAGAGCCATATGCTGCTGGCCTGCAGAGCCATGAGTTACTGAGGTGCTCAGTAAAATTATGGAAGTTGTGGCTCTGGGGCCCATCCCAGGCCCCCAGTGCCATATGCTGGTGGTGCCACTGCCCCTTATGGGGTCTGCAGCAGCTCTGGCTCTGGTTTAGCTCCAGGTTTGCACTTGTGACCTCACTGCTGGCAGGGCTGGCTCTGCAGAGGTGTCCCTGCTCCCTGCCCTGCCAGAGCCCAGCAGGGAGCACCAGCTGGTACAGAACCGAGGTCTGGGAGCCCTTGGAGGATTTACCCCATGCTCTTTGCTGGTCACTGGGGCTTTATTTGTCTTCCCATGAGCAGGAGAATGTTAGCAGCCAGTGCTGGCTCCAGGCCCATCCTCCCTCATGCACAGGCTGCATCCCGGCGCAAGGGAAGGAGAGATGGGCTCTATCCATCCCTCTCCTTCCACCCAGCCAAAGGAGTTATTGACAAACAAGTTAGTGCTTTGAAAGAAAAATGCCGCAGCATATTTGAAGCTGCCTCTGTGATCAATACTGAGCCGTGGCAGAGCCTGCTGCTGACTGGATTTCAGATGACGGCTCTGGGGGTAATAAGAGCCCTGGGATCAACTGTCTCGGAGATTATTACAGGATGAGATGCTTCGCTGCTTTACAGTGTTTACTCAAGATTTATATTCCCTCTGTGTACATAAGGGGGTTGTTGTCTTTTGTCGCTGGTTGATCATTTTATGATGGTGACGTGCACGCTGTTGGTAGGGTTTGCTTAGGGGTGAATTCCATGAACGAGGAGAGAACATGCTGGGGATGAGAGGGAGAGCTGGGGTGGAGGCACCCTGGAGCTGGTGGCTGGAGTTGGGACCATGAGAAAGTGTCCCCTGCCCTGTTGCATGCAGGCAGAAAGGATGGAGAGATGAGAAGCATGTGGAATGGGCTTTTGCCTTTCCAGATGCTCTGCAGCAGCAGATGAGTCTTCAGGGTGCCCTGTCCATGGAAGAGGGGTTGGTACCTTAGGAGAGAGCTGGTGCCATCCTCATTCCTTCATTAGGGAGGAGGAAGAGCTGCAAAACCAGCTCCTGGGGGATGTTCCTGCCTGGGGCTTGGGTTCCATAGCTTTGACATGTGTGTTTGATTTCCCCTTCTTGCCTTCACTGGCATTTTCCTGCCTTGGGAGGAGGGCTGGAAGGTGTGATGCTGTGTGTCACTCCCCAGCCTGATTTTTAACCAGGGCTGTTTGAATCTCCAGCAAAGATCTCCTCCCCCAGCTGTGTACGGGGCTGCGGGAGGTTAATGCACTGCAGAGCCTTGGGCAAGGTGCTGCGATGAGGGTGATAAGAGTCTCGCTGAGGGAGTTAAATGAAGGCTTAGCAGGAGCAGCTCTCCCTGGGAGCAAACATCCCTCGGCACACACAGCTGCTGCGTGGTGGGCCATGGCTGAGGCTGCCACACTGGTTGTGGGGAGAAGCCAGGAACATCATCCCAGACTGCTTGAGGACCATCCCCCAGCCTCCACATAGGCTTGGGGCACCTCTGTGGAGGCTTGGACACAGGGGTGCCATAGCTGCTGTTACACAGGGCTGCTCAGTCTCCTTCTGCAGAGTATTTGCTGTAATCCTGTTTTATAAATCCAGCCTGGGTCTTTGGCCTCCCTGGGCTCTGCTCTGCTGCTTCCCAAGTTAAACCCACTGATCTGACTGAGGCAGGAGCAGCCAGGGCATGCTTATTGCCATGGTGGGGCTGGGAGAGGAGATTTAGTAAATCATTGGACCAGTTTCCTTTGGAAAGAGTCTGTGTAAAAATATCAGAGCAATGCAGGATAGCCCCAAGTGTGATAGGAGAGAAGGGGTGGCAAGGAGGAGGTGAGCATCACCCTTGGGTGTCTGCTCCATCAGAGGCAATGCTCCTGTGTGCAGGCCCCTCAAGCAGTGGGGGTGTCAGCAGCAGGGATGGTTCCCTCCACTAGAGAGGAGGTCGTGGTCCCTGCCTGTGCCAGCTCTGGTGCTCCAAGCATTCCCCACCACCACACTGCCAGCAGTGTGATGCCAGGGCATCAGAGCAGCTGTCCCCAAAGGTGCAGTGGGGGGTGAGCACACGTGGGTGAGCCGTGCTCAGGGTGGGGCGAGTGAGCTTGTGGGGAACAGGCTGAGCAGCAGGGTCCTAGAGCAAAGCCAGGGAAAAGCAGCAGCCATGTGTCTGGAATTGCCATCCTCTGGGCAGGCAATGATCACCCACCTTGACGGCCCTTTCCTTTCCTGCCCATCTTCTGGGAGGGAGGGAGGACATGTGCCCAGCCATGCCACCTTTGCTGCCACCCGCCCATCCCGAGTCCATGGTGTCCCCAAGGCTCCTTAACCCCAGGCGAGCTGGTGTGCTGGGCAGGGAGCTCCTGGCAGATCTGCCCTGGTGAGCAGCGAGGCACAGAGGAGCTCCATGTGGAATACAAATGAGTCCAGGACACGATAAGCCCATGCAGCACCTTCCCCCCTCACACACCCTGCTGTCGGGATCTCCAGACACCAATCCCTTGCAAATCTCCTGCTGGCCTTTCATGACCTTCAGAGTCGTTTCAATTCAGTGTTTTCAGCCTCTAAATCTCCTGTCCTTAGCCCTGGGTGACTTCAGGGGAATGAACCATGCTCCTTAAAGTGCCAGGGCAGTCTCTGCACCACAGCCTGCTGGAAATCTGCAGGTATTTCACACCCATGCTTTATTTTTGGTAATTCCTCTGTTTTTTATTGCTGTTTAAAGCCTACAGTTGACAACCCCAGGTCTGAAATCTGGAGAGGTTTCGGTGACTGCCCTGTACCCTGCCAGGCTCTCCAGTGCACTGCCTGCCTCCTGGGCATCTCACAGTCCCTGCACGCAGCACACCTTGAGCTGGTCTGATTGATCTGTAACACTTGAAAAATAATGGTTTAATCATTATTAAGGATTAGAAATAATCCTTGAGCTGTATCGATCACAGTAACATTATTCATGATGAACTCATTTGGCATTAATGGGGACGTCCTGCAGCAGTGCATGGCTCCGGGCAGACCCATCACCTTCCCTGGGGAGCCGTCAGTGGGGTTTGTGGGAGCAGCAACAAACCCTGCCCTAACAAACAACTCCAGGCTCTGCTGTCCCAGATAGCCCCCTTGGGGACCCATTGTCACTGGCACAGTTTTGGAGGGTCCTGAATCCAGCAATCACCCATCCTGTTGATGACATCAGCCCATCTGCGGGCAGGGGCTGGATGGACTCCCTCTAGCACCAGTCAGGGGTGAGACAGGATGGGACTGCTCCCATGGGAGCCCTACATGGCATCACTCCGGGTCTGTCCCCTGCAGAGGATCCCCTGTTGCAGAGGAAGGATGGCTGGCTGCCCACTTGGCCCCTGTCTCCTCCCAGTCACGATACTGCTCATGGGTTTGAAATGTCTTAAGCAAGGAAAATGCTCTGGGGGCACTTCTCCTGGGTGAATACCCAGTGGCAGCCAGGAGCCAGCACAGAACCCTGCTGTGGCTGTGCCAACCTCCTGCAGGCTCCCCCATTCCTGCAACATGCTATTTATATCAAACAAGAACATCTGGATTTCCTTTCTTTTTTTTTTAACCAAAATTGTGTCTGGTTTGACTTTGACAAATTGACATTTTCCAGAGGGAAAATATCTTCTGTCGAGGTGTCATTCCTGGGTGTAGCTGTCCCTTACTGCACCATTTGGAATCCTCCAGGCACTTTGCAAAAGGCGATGAATAGTTAAAGATGTCCATAAATCTTACCCCAGCCCATAATAAACAAACACACTCTTATCAAGTATAGAAAAATGCATATTTCATCACCACTGCCTTAAACGCGACTCAGAATAAATGCTTGTCTTTAATCAGCCATCTCAATATATAAACAGAGCACAAAAGCTTTGAGGAGATGAGGTACAGAATTGGGCCACGGATTTTCTAGGCAGTTCTTGGGGGCAGGGATGTGGCTGTGCAGGTGATACCATGAAAAACTGCCCTGAAAATTCATATCACTTGGCTTTTCTGTCCAGCCACATGTTGTTTCTCATTCCCTTCTGCCTGTCACTGGTGCCATAAGGATTTTGTTTTAATGTTCCGCTGATAGCTGATCTTTCCCCTTGGATGCTGGCCACTGAAAGCAAGCACTTTGATTTGGAAATCAAGATTAAGAGAAATAGAAAAGATTAAACAGAAAAGTTTCGACCAGTACGTGCTGAGATTATGCAGTGATAGCTTCGTGTTTCCCTGCATCTGATAAGAGCAAGCTGCATTTTCAGGCTGGGGAGGGCCAGCTCTGTGATGTCTTTTGCTTTACTTTTGGGTGCCTGTGCTTTGCCACGCTCACAGAAATACAGCATCTGCTGCCACGGCCCTGCTCAAGCCACCCTGCCAGGGCTGGGGCTGCCACTCTGCTGCATGGGCAATGGGGACACCCTGGCACCTGGGGGCTTCCTTTCCCCTGAGCATCCATTCGGAAGGGCTGAGACATTTTGCATCCCTGTGTGCTGATGGGAGTGCTGGAGAAACAAGTGGCCGTGGGGACAGCAGCTGTGACCTGTGGCTGTGCCCAGGGCTTGTATGTGTGTGTGCTCTTACAGCTGGCCACTGTTCAGGCCCTGGGGAAATAATTTCCCAGGGATATCACAGGACTTTGCTGCTGCCCCTATGGGCTCCCACCAGCCTGCCACAATCCCTGATGAGCAAAGGAGTGCTTTTTCATCCTGGGATTTGTGGTTCATGGCATGGAAGTCATGTGTGTACTAGCACTGGGAATCTTGTGTTTGTTATGTGAATCCCTGTGGTGCTGCCCAGGTGGTGATTTGGGGTTGTTATTTAGCCCAAGATGTCACCCCATTGTCAGTGCTCCTTCGTCCTCCCGGCCAATTCAGTGTCTGACAACAGCCAGGGCTCACCTCTCTCCCCATGCTCTGGCTGCCAGCACCACTTGCACAGAGCAGAGCATGTCCATCCCCCTCTAGGGAAAGAGATCTGCAGGGAAATGAGGAGCAGGCAAGGCAGGAGCCTGTGCTGTAAGGTACATCTGTGCTTGGCCTTTCTCCCACTAAGTCTCTAGGGAGCCCTCCAGGGACTGCAACAGCCTCGAAAGTCTCATGGCCTGTGAGCCCTGTACAGATTGGCCCCTGGAGCTGAGACCTGGCAGCGTGTATTCCCTGGGAGCCTTGTACAGCTGATGGCTGGTGGGGAGCAGGCTGTGCTGAGTACGGCATGACCAGACATAAACCCCATGCCCCTGTCAGCAGTGAGTGTCCGGCACTGAGGGGTCTGGTGGCCCTCGGCTCTGTGGGCTGGCTCAGGACACTGGGCTGCCTGCCACTGGATTTTGGTGCCCTGCTGCACCTCTGTGCTGGTGAGGGGTCTCATGGCTGAGCATCCAGTGAGGGTGCCCTGGTGCTGAGCATCGCTTCATCCTGCTTCTGGCAAATCCTGGTTCCTCTGGTTACCCCAGTGTGGGCATGGGTATGCAAAGGGGTTAAATCTGGGTGGGCAGCACGATGCACCTCTGGGCCCCAGCACTTTGAGGGGGGCATTTTGAGGGGGTTTTGAGGCATTTTTGAAGAGTCTGCCCTGCTCTGCACAGAGCTGGGGGCTGTCAGTACAGAGACCTGGGTTCAGCCCTTGTCCTGTGCAACAGGCGCCTGCCTTGCTCCGGCGGGATACTGAACTGCCAAGCTGCAGTGGCTCAGCCCTCTCGACTTCAAGTGGCAGCGATTCCTCTGGAGATACTGGCTTGCTCCAGGAAAGGCAGGAGCAAGCAGGAAACACTGGCTCTCTGTCCCCGGGACACCCTTCCAGGGTGCTGCCCACAGTGTCTCCTCCTGCCCCCTTGCCAGTGCAGCAGAGGGGTGTCAGGATGCTGCAGGGACCCCCAAACAGGGATGCTGGCTGTTGGGGCGGCACCCGTGGTCCTGGGCTGCTGTGGGCAATGCCTGGCTCCTCTTGCTTTTCCTACCGGCTCATTTCTCCTCTCACACTTGTTTTGCAGAGACTTGCCAACGCGGCGGAGAAATTCCAGAAGGCTCACCACTGGCAGGACAACATCCGGGTAAGGCTCCAGGAGCACCCCAGCCGCTCCCACCCCTTCCCTCCCTCGGTGTGACCCGTGGCACCGGACTCACTGTCCCATCCCTCCTTGCCCACGGCCTTGTCCCCGTCGTAGTCGCCGCTGGCTATGCCGTGCTCGGCACGCCCCAGCCCCACCGCCGGCCGCCGCCAATGAGAGCCAATGAAGTGATTNGCGCCGCCCCCGCCCCAGCCCCCCCGCCGGCCGCCGCTAATGAGAGCAAATGAAGTGATTTGGAGCGGGTCGGCAGCCTCGCCTCAGCCGGCGCACACCGTGAGGAGAAGGCGGGAGGTGAAGGTCGAGCTGACAGCTCCGCTCTGAGGGGGGGCTGAGGGGACTCCTGCTCTCCCCATCCCCGGCAGCCCCCGGGGGCTGAGGGGGCCTCGCACGGGGCCGCAGCAGCGGTGGCTCATCTGTGGCACATGCCAGCAGTTGGGTGGGGGCTGTTCCTGGGGAGCTGCGAGAGGGGAAGACGCGGGTTTAATGATTGCATTTGACTTTGTAATTCTGGCGGTGATAGCACTCAGCGGGAACCTGAAGGATTCTGTCTGGAAATGCTCTCAAATTATAACCGTAATACAAAAGGAAGGAAAGATTGTTTTTCTCCCGGTGCGAATGGAGTCTGCGATAAAAAGTACTCCTGAGCCATCCAGCCCCTTCCTGTTGGGTAGGGCCGCATCCTGCCCAGCCCTGAGGAACCCCCTGCATCCTCTGAGGGAACAGGCTGTGCATAGCCGCACTGCCAGGCCTGCTGCTGTGTTTTGGGGGGTATTTCACAGTCTGAGCTGCTGCTGCTCACACAGACCTTCCTGACATAGGTGATGGTCACCAAGGTTTGCTGTGGAGAGGAAGAGGTGAGAGAAGCAAAAGAGAAGGCAAGGGGTTGATGGGCTTGGCTTTCGTTTGCCTTGTGGCCAGTGTGGCGCGGACACTGGTGGCTGATCCTGTGTCCCATGGGCACCCAAGGAGCAGGATCAGCTCACCGGGGTCTTCCTGTCTGCATGACAGCACTGGTGAATTGCTGTCACCTCTTCCCAAGAGGCCAGTGGAGAGGAAGTGAAGAGGATAATGGGATTTGGTGCAGGCACCTGCTGATACCAATGTCGATGCCAGACCAGGACCTTGGCTCAGGGTTTCCAAGGAAAGCTCAGAGAAGTGCAGGCTGAGCTTAAGGTATCTTCATCCCTAGTGTTGACCTAGTCTCAAGTGTCCTCTGGGGTCAGGAAACATATCCCTGAGCAGCACCTGAAGCTTGTCTGTGGGTACCCCAGGGACATTGTGGTTGCCCCATGCACCCCATGCTGGGCTGGCACCTGGGGTCGGATGCCTTTTGACCAGGCATGTGCAGGGTGGGCAGAGGTGGCACAGGCTCACTACATTTTGTAGCAGGGATGCTTCAGGCTTCTGCTCATCCTCTGGAATGCAGGGATGAGCTCCTGCTGCAGGGGCTCTTTGCAGCCCCAAAGAGCTCCTTCTCCAACCAGACCTGGCTGCCTTCCACTGCCAGGGGAATAACAGCAGGACACAAAACGTGCTGGGAAAGGCTATAGCACTGGGGAGCTCTTGGCTCATTTTGCCATTCACGGCACAAACCTTTCAGAAATCCACTTTCATAGAAAAAAAATATTTTTAATAGCACTGTTTGCAACCACTTAATCAAGGTAATTAGGAGCGAGTCACCCAGAAACAATGTGCAGCGATGCGTCACCGCAGAGCTCAACGCAGCTTTATCAGGACAGCCCAGGCCTGCCTGGGACACTTGATGAACTGGTCCAGCTCTGTGCACAGCCCCCAGGGTGCTGGGCATCAGCCCTGCCTGCAACAGCCCTAGCTCCTGAGCAGAGCAGAGTGATGAAGGAGCTTTGTACATCTCATTGTCGGGGTTGAGCCTCCTTTCTCTGCCCTTCATCCATGAAACGGCCGGGCACGGTCAGACCCGTGGCCAGCACCACCACCAGCTGACTCTGCCTCTGCAGCTGCCCCCAGCTTGTTGCCGGTGCTGGCACGGGCAGCAGGCAGGGAAGGAGGCAGCACAGCATCCCAGCTCCTCCCCTCCTCCCTTCCCACCGAGCAGCTCGTTCCTCCTGGCTGCAGCTCTCCCCTCCTCTCCCAGCGTGTCGCGTCCTAACCCCGCGCCGAGTCGATGACAGATTGCGGCGAGCGCGGTTATTTTTGTGTTTCCATCCAAAGGCGCCGGCAGATGCTGAGTGTTTGTGCTGCATTAGTGCTAATGGCAGCCCCATTAAACCTCACTGCAGATGGGTTGCTATGGAAGTCCAGGGGAAAATGAAGCAGGAGCAAGAGCCTGAGCGGCTGGGAGCTGCTGCCAGCAATCACTCACGATCCATCTCTATGGAGAAAGTTCCTTTTTCCTTGCTGTTTTCTGGTGTTTCCAGCTACATGGCAGCCATGCTGGCCTTTCTGGAGCTGAGTTGAGCCTCCCACCTCAGGAGGCTTTGCAAAGTGCCTCCTTGTTCCCTAAATCTTCCTGTCCTGCTCCAACCCTGCTCCTTGTGCTCATCCACCCTCAGGCTCCTCAGGTCTATCAGCTGAGGAGGTCTGTGTCCCCAAATCAGTTCTGGACATCGGACCATTTTCCTTGGTCAAAAGTAGCCTTGGCCCCAAAGTCACCCATTCTTTGAGCACCCTCATGAGTTGCCTTGAGCTTGTTTTTACTTCAGGGCTGGGTGGCAGCTCAGAGTGGCATGGTGGGCAGGGATGTGGGCAGGCTGTGGGGGGAGATCATGCCCTTCCCTGCCTGCACAGTGAGGGTCTCTCAAGGATGCACATTCACCTACTGGAGAAGGCTGGTGGAGCTCTGGAAAGGTGAGAACTGGGTCCTTTTGCCAGAGTGGATTCCCACTGAGGGACATGGCAACCACCTGGCACTGGTATGATAGGAAACCACAGGAAATTCCCTGCTTGCAGTGGCCTGGCCAACCAGTTTTCCCAGTGAGAATCTTCTGGCCTGCAGCCTTCCATTCAGAGGTCCACTGGGATAGTCTGGCTGCACTCCATGCAGAGCCATGAGGGTTTTCCTTCAGGGCACATCCAGGGCCCCCTGCTGTCCCCAGTCCTATTCCCCGACTGTGGCATTGGTTCTGAGCCCGCCCTGTGCTGACCATCCCCAGCAGCAAACAGAGGTGCTGGGACTCCAGCCCACCCTGCAATGCAGTTTTCAGGTTTCCATCCTCTGTTTGCTGCCCTGCTTGGGCAAGGGACCTGCAGAAGTACCTATAAAAGTGCTGAAAGATCATGTTGCGTTTTTTGCTGCCATCCTTTGTATCCATCCTCACTGACATGCTGCCATGTGGCCTGTCAGACATCCCAGCCAGCTCCATGTTCTCCCAGCTCTTTTCCATTTGTGTGCTCTGCTTTCCTCCCGAATTTTCCTTGGGTTCTTTTCCAGACCTTCAGCCCCATCCCAGCAGCATCAGCAGAGTCTCAGGTGTCCCACACTCACATAGTGTGGGAGTGGGGGCCATGCTCACCTGGGAGATGCTGTCAGAGGTGCAGATCTGCACTGCCAGCCATGGAATGCATCCCAGGGCAACATCACCACCATCACCATCATCATCATCATCATCATCATCATTGCTGCGTGTCAGTCTGCTGGAGCTGTTTGTGCCTTTAAGGGACACTCCAGTGCTGCACAGATCCATCCCCGCATTTATGTGTGCTTGGCAGGATTATATAAATTGCCTTTAAAAGTTGACTTCTTTATAAGCCATTTTCTGCTTCATAAAATGTTTATTACTGTTGTTTTTCTCCCAGTCTCCTTCCTCACTGCATTTTCCATCACTATACTGGGAAGCTCCCCTCTTCCTCTGCCTGCTTCCACCTCTCCCCACTTTTTGATGTTGGAAAGGGCCCTTTGAAGGGTCAGAGCCCAGCAGGCCCTTTTTCCTTGGAAAAGAAAAACAGCCATACATTGAGCTGTGGATGTAGTAGCTGCTGGGGACAGGGTTTAACCACTGGGTGTTTTGAGGTGTGGTGACATTTGTGGAGCTGGCAGGGGGATCACAAGTGCTGGACAGTCCCACACCGCTGCCTCCATCTGCAACCCCTGCCTGCAAGCACATGAGAAATAACAAAGCCCAGATAATTTCAAGCTCCATTAGAAACGAAACTCCAGGGAAAAGGGAAACGCTTGTCTGCCAAATGGGGATGGACAGGAGCAGTACCAGAGCCTGTGCTCCTGACTGCCCAGGAAAGGTGTGGGATAAAGCGGGGGGACATGGCAGCATGGTTGGGTACCCAGCCACGGCCGTACAGCCCTGGGTGCCGCATCCCTCCAGGTGCAGGATCCTGCCCCACCCTGCTGGCCCTCCCGGCACTGCTGGGTGTGTCTGCAGGGGAGCAGCAGCTGTGCCGTACCGTACCGTGCCGGGCTGTGCCGTGCCATACGTGGGCTCCGGCCGCTGTTCCTATGGGCTGGGCACAGCCACGCAGGCAGGGCTTTGTGTTCAAAGCAGCATCAGAAGGGCGAGCGCCAGCTCCTTATCCTCCTTTCATTTTTCTCCTCCTTTAATTACAGATCCTACTTATCGGCTGAGAACAGAAAGATTGTCACCGTAACCTTGCACTTGCCCTTGTAGAAGGTTTACCTAAAAAGTTAGAAAATAAAATCAAATACTCTAATTTGCAGTCGTCTTGCCATTTCAAACCCAGTTTTCATTACAGCACAGAAAGTGCATTGAAGCTGTGTTTATAACCCCCTTTTAGATAACAAATCACATTTTCTTTTGGCTGGCGAGTGTGTAGAATTGATATTTTTTTTTTTCAGTTTAATGGGTTTGTGTGTTCAGGAATGATCTCCATCAGCTGAGAGTCTTTATTGTGTTTGATATAATGTCAGCTTTCATTACGCTCGGAGAATTACTGTGCTATAGCACCAACCTTGCTCCTGTAGCGCCGGTCTGGCCAAAAAGCAGAACAAGAAAATCATTCACAAAAACCCTATGTCAGTGCTGTTCCCTCTTAAAAACCAAGGATGGGGCTTGAGGGGGCTTTCCCAACCCCCTACTCTGCAAGAAGGCTGGGCCACCCATGGTTTCTCCATGACTATGATGGTTCGGTGTAGGGGTTGCTGGCTTTCCTCTCAGCGCTGCTTTCCCATCCCATCCCATCCCATCCCATCCCATCCCATCCCAGGAAGGGCAGGGGTTCTCCAACAGCCTCCCTGTGTTTGCTGGCATCCCTGTGGCACCCAGCTGCAGTGGAGGAGAGCAGTGGCCGCGCCTCCTTCGAAGCAGCCTCAGAGGAGCAGGATGGACAGGAGATGCCATGTAAAGAAGAATAGCTGGTGAGGTGTGATCAGATAAAACATCTTCTCAGGGAGATGAAAAAACTGTTGACAGGTCACTTAAATATTTCCCCAGCTCTGTCAGAGAGGCAGAGGGAGGAAATTGCTTTTAAAAAAAAGATGCCAAGGCAGATTATGAGGACTGTTTCCACCTGTCCTGGATAATGCATACAGGCCCTGATGGTGGATGGGATGCAGTAAATTCACAGTGCTGCAGAAGTATGGTCCCCACCAGACCCTTTCTTGGTCCATCCAGTAGCCTATCCCCACTGGTGGCTGGGGCTAATGAATATTGTCCTCTTCTGGGGACTGGGAAAGGATTCATCGTGGTGTATATGGATAAGAATAGCTCTAGCCAGTGGAAATTAAGGTTCAGCCCCTACCAGCCACAGCCAGGCTCACTGTCCTCTCTAAGTGCTGATGGCAGAGGAAAGGCGGGCTCGTGAGCAGAGCCCCCAGTGCTGTATGGGCACACCAGCTCCTGCTTGCTCTCCCCACCCACTGAATTGCCCACGGGTCTGACCAGGCACAGCTCTGGTCACCTGGCTTGTCCCCACATTGGTAAGCTGTGGGCTGGGATGCTGGTCCTGCCACCAGCTCCATCCAGTGGCTGGAAAACAGGCAGGTGCCAGCTCGGGATCCATCTTTTCTTCCCCACCACCCTCCAAGTTCCTCCTAACTGCCTGAAGGCAAACTGCTGCAGGATTTGGCTCTTCCAGAGCCAATTAAATCTTGAAAGAGATTTGCTGACCACAGGGGTCGCCTGTGCTGCTCGGAGAAATGAAACCCACAGCCGGGGCTGAGAGGGACCGAAATCAATGTGCTGCAGCAGGATCTGCCTGCAAAACTGCCCCGGGGAGCTGCAGCATCCCTGGGGCATGTGATTAACAGGGTGACCCTTACAAGACGACAGTGAGCAATCCTGCGGAGTACTACAGATCCTACAGGTCCTCGGGAGATGGATTAGCCAGATTAGGTGATTTTACAGGAAAGCTCTAGAGGGGAGAGCGAGCCCTAGCCTCCCTGTAGTGCCCCGCCAGCTGTGTGCTCCAGCTGGGTGACTGGAGCAGGGAGCTGATGTGCCACCAACAGCTCCTTCGAGGCTTTTTTAGGGTGGTGGCAGCTGTGTGTGTCGTTTGGTTACCACCTCGCTAGCTTGCTGACTTGGAGGCTTGGGCCAGCACCCCTCCATCCGGATATATCCAGGCTGCAGTGAGATAACAAAGCACTGACCTTTTCAGCATTACTTTTAGTTGCTGTAATTGTTTTAGGAAAAAAAAAAAGAAAAAATAAAAAGGTTTTTGAATGCTTGTAGAGGGCTGTGTCAGGGGTTGATGGGTAGTGCCCCTCACCACCCACCTGAGACACCTGCGTGCCCCTCCTTGTCCTGGGCTTTGTCTCATACCTGTTCTGCTGGTGTGTGACAAGGGAGCACTGGTGCCAGAGCGGGGTCCTCCCTTGTGCCACTGGCAAGGCACAGCTCTGATCACACCTTGTCCCCGCAGGGGTAAGCTGTGGGCTGGGATGCTGGTCCTGCCACCAGCTCCATCCAGTGTGCCTGGGGTTTTTTGCAGCTCTCCAGAAGCTCACAGCCTGGATTTTTAATCAGCTTTTTGCTTGGTGTTTTGGTGTGAAAACAGTGAAGGTGTGGAGCACAGTGCTCCTAGGGAGGGCTCAAGGGGGTGAGGAAGGAGCCAGGGTCCCTGGGGAGACTCTGGCATGCAGCATCCCCAGGGCCACCTCCAGGTGGTCCCACCTGGATCAAGCCTTGGACAGGGGCTGCCCGCTGACACTGAACCACAGGGGTTTGGTGCAGGTGTGGTGGTTCCTTGGTGGCTTTGCTATAGAGTGGCTTCAGGGACAGTTGCCGATCAGTCTGGGATTGCACTGAACTCCCAGAGTGTTGGGCTGAGGGCTTAGGAGCTGAAATAACCCCACACTTAGCCACCAGCGACACAGCCGTGCAGTGCAGGTGGCACTTGGCAATTTCGGTACAAGAAAATGGGCAGTGGTTAACACATCATGGAGCAGCAGCTCCTCCTTGTCAGCCTCCTCTGCAGTGGGAGCCAGCCTGTGCCTCCTGCAGGATCAGTTGCAAGAGACAGGGACAATATTTTGCCTAGAAATCCCTAGACATCTTCACCCCTTTGTTTTCTTTATTGGTATTTATTCTGAAAGGCTCTAGAAATACCAGTGCTATTTACACAGACCTGGTGCTGAGTTTAACATGGACCAGAGGAGGAGGAGGAGAGGATTATGTGAAGAAGGCAAATGTGGTCTAAAAAAAATATTAGGGAGTAGAAATTATAGGACCCCTTGTTGCCTCTTGGCATACCCATAGCATCTTTTTAGAGCATCTCTGAGGACTCTATCACCCCCTCCCTGGAATAGACACAGGCTTACACGTGTCAAGGACACGGATGCCCTGCCAGCTCCCCCAGTCTCCCTTGGACCCCGTGAAAAACCCCCAGCCCCCCAGCACCAGCAGGGCTGTGGCAAGGATTGTGGATCCTGGCATCAGGACACATCTCAGGGCCACGCTGGTGCTGGCTGTCCCACACGTGCTGTCTCGCATGTGGAAACCTCAGCCACAGCCTGAGTGTTTGAGCTTGAGACAACCCAGTTGCTGCTGGGGTTGTCAGGGCTTGAAAGAGCTCATGGCAAGGGCTCTGATCCCCCGGGGAATCGGTGGGAGGGACATCCTCACAGGAGCTCTGCCCCCTGTGCCATGGCCTGTGCCGAGGGAGCGCTGGAGCGGTGAAAGCAGGAGCAGGGGACCGGCTCTCCTGCCCGAGCATCATCACCTCGTGCCCTCTCCACTGCGGGAGCGGGGCCGCTGCGGGCGGGAGGGGAACCGAGCTTTTCGGAGGAGCCAATGGCAAAGAAAACGAATAACAAACACCTTCTGTATGGCCGTTGTTAGTCACACTCACTCCTGATTAAAGATCATTAAACATGAAATTAGCTCGTTTGTGTTACGGTCTCCCGGGGGTTCCGTTAATTAGGAAGTGCAGATGGCCACGGGCCCGGGGAGGCGGCGGTGCCGGCGAGGGGCAGGGGCGTGCGTGGGGCCGAGAGCGGCGCGGGAAGGGCGGCTAAAGAGAAATTTTTTTTTCCCTTTCTTGTTGTTGTAAACCCCACAGCATTTCGCAACAAATCACAGATAATTAATAAGTGTGATCCCTTAATGACTGGGCTTTTTAATAGCAGAAATTGAAAGATGCTGTGTCAATTTTTTTTTCACTTTCACCTCCCGGTGCTGTCTTACCACAATCATTAAGAGTCACAGAGCCCGCGGAAGCGACGGCCTCTCTGCTCAGGAAAATGTTGGAATTGTCCTCTGCAATCCCCATCCTGGGGAGACATCGGCTGCCCAGCCTGCCAGGGTCCCCTGCTGTTATGTCCCCAAGATCAGCTTCAGGAGCTTTCCCACCTCTTGGGGAAGCCTGGAGAAGCCACTGCAAACCACTCTGGGGAGCAATGTTGCGACTAAGGGGGTTATCCCGGTGAGGGGTTAGTGACTGCGAGCGCTCAGGGTGGTGGAACGGGTGGTGCCGGCTGCCTGGAGAGCTGCTCGCACCTGCTGGTCCCTTTGTCCAGCCCGAGCCCGTGACCGGGCTGGGGTGGATGTCCCGGTGACACCGTGCCTGGCACAGGGCTGTGTCCAGGCTGGGTGCGGCACGGGCAGGACAGGGATGCAGTCCATGCCGCTGAGGTTTTGGCCGTGTTTCTGCTCGGGGTCCAGATCGCTTTCCTCGTTAGATAATAACAGCAATAATCACCCCACGGCGCTGCCCGTGCCGGGGGAGGCTGGTTGGCTGCTGATGGTGATTGACTGGCAGACGTGTCAGCACCAGGATGGCTGCCGGTGTGCCGGCATCACGCTCGGTCCCGGCACGCTGGGAAGAGTCTCCGAGTGCCCTTTAATTACCCTTTCTACTGCTACACGGAAGGCTGTTGTGACAGCATCGCTGCTCTCCCAATTGCCTCTTCAGGAATTTTATCAGCTGTCTCGCGTCTTGACACTCTGGGAAGAGGAATCCAAGCAGACCTTTCTGCTTAAATAGGCTCTAAATACCCCAAATTAACGACGTGCATTTCTCTGTGGAAGCAAGGACACTTTTCTCCCTGTTTCTGCAGTGCAGGGAGGGGGCCTGGCTGACTGCAGGGCTGTTGCCTGTCACGATGCCTATACCTGGCTCTTCTCTGGTTCCTGATGTTTGCAATAGAACCAAAGCACCCTGGCTGTGGGGACATGGCACAGGCTGGCACCTGGTGACAGTGCAGAGGCTGTGGTCACACTGCTGTCTCTGTCACAGGGCTGTTGGCCCTGCAGTGCTGTCATGAGTGGAGGGAAGCATGGCAGGTGCCAGTCCTTGGAGGGTGGATGTGGAGATGTGAGGTCCTGAACACGTCCCAAAGACAGCATGGGCTGGGAAGGGTTCAGTCTCCAGCAATGTGGTGGCTGCCAACAGCATCAGAGAGGTGCTGAGGGGACAAGTCAAGGGGAGGGGCTCCTTTCCCATCTATGTCCTTGACCAGCACTAACAGCTCTCCCCTTTCTCTGCAGGAGGAAGACATCGAGTACTACGACTCCAAGGCTGACACTGAATATGTAAGTACTGTCTCTGTGGCATCTCTGGCAGAGCCACCCCCCAGGCCCAGGGCTGAGCCCCTCGCTGGGCTGTCCCAGCACTGTACCAGGGGTCATGGCACAGCATTTGTCACAGCTGGTGTAACCATATTCTGCAGCGGGCAGTGAGTGGCCGGTGTGCAGCCGTGTCCCCCAGCTGAGCCACAGTGACATCTGTCCACGGTGACATCTGTCCACGGTGACATCTGTCCACGAGCACTGGGCCTGGCAGCAGGCAGGTGGGCAGGTTGCTCTGCTGCCTGCAAAAGTTTCTAAAATTAAAGCCGGCGTCTGAAATTCAAATGAAGAGCAAACCTTTAATTAGAGACTGAATCTAATTCTCTGCCCTACTCTGAGCATAGCCATCCTGTGATTTCTGGCAATCAGTGCTTTAACTACAGGCCCGTCAGCTCCCATCTCCGGTGCTCCCAAGAGAGCCGGTGTTTGCCGGCTCCTCCCCGCGGTGACAGTGAGGGTGACTTCACTCAGGTGCTGTGCCACGGGCACAGGGAGCTCCACCAGCAGTGCTTGCTGCCCTGCAGCACCCTGCTCTGCCCTGGGGCACCCCACTCTGCTGCCAGGTCACCCAGCTCCCACACTGTGCTGTGGGATCCTTATGAAATAGGGGCTTGTCAGGTCAGTGATGCTCTCGGTGTGGGGCTGCTGAGCAGTCTTTGGGGCTGACCAGGAACCCCAAGCACAGCAGGGTGCAGCCTTGGGGACAGCCCTAAGCCAATGCTGGTGCACCAGGACTGCTCCAAGTCCCCAGGCAGACTTGGGAGCAGATGTGCCATGGAGAGACAGTAACACAGCAGGAGAGAACGTGGTGTTGGCAGCAAACCACTTGCAAACCACATGGCCTTATCCAAAAATAGCACTCAGGTGACCCCAAGACCATTCAGAAGGTCCTGTGCAGAAGGATGGGGAGGATCTGGGCTTGATGGGGTCCCACCAGCTTGGGTGACATGCCCTGCACTGATCTCTGTCTCTCCTCTCGACCCACATGGGAGTCTATGCCCCAGGGCAGAGCTGGGGACAGGCTGGAGTGGAAGATGGATGCCTTCAAAGCAGAGTTACTGACTAACTGCCAGTGCCATTGTCCCCAGGGGGTGACAGTAAGGGGGCTCCTTGGCAGGGGAAGCAGCCACGGAGAGTCTGGGAGGTGGGATGGAGAGGTCAGGCAGATGCTGTGAAGTGGAGGGCACTTGCTTTCCTGAGCAGATCTCCCTGCCCACAGTCCCACTCATTTACAGCCGAGGATGCAGAGGATGTCTCCTGTTCCTCCCCCAGCCTGAGGGAGCTACCAAAGGAGGGAGGAGAGGATCCTGCCATGGCTGCTCTGGAGAGGATGGAGCTAATGGGCTTAAAATACATTAAAGGGGATTTTGGATAGAATTGACAGAAAAACTGGCTGGTGGTTGAGGCAGGAGGAGACAGCCTGGGGAGCAGAGCAACTCCCAGCACAGGGGATGAGGAGCAGGACTAATGCATCCATCAGGCTGGGCTGGGCTTTTGCCATCACTGCTGCAGAGCAGGAGACAGAAGCTGGATGTCCCCATGCCTGCTGTTCTCCTGAGTGTCACACCCCACCATCCCAGTCACATTAGGCAGGATTAGGAAACAGGAGGCATCTCAACCTTGGAGCTGTGCCCATGGAGGCCTCCCAGCAGAAGGGGCACCAGGGAGAGGCTGGGGACAGTGGCATGGCACAGTGTCCCTGGGGGCTGCAGGGCTCAGCTCCCTGATCCCTGGTCCTTCCCCAAAGGAGCTGACATGTCAAGGAGGAACGGCCTTGCAAATTCATCACTTTAGTCCTGCTCTGTGGAGATACCAAGCAAAATTGCAAAACTGGGGGTGTCCTATTGTTGAAATATGTGGGTTGGGCAGGGAGGGCACTTCCCTGCCTCTGCTGTTGCTTCCTTATCAGTGAAATCCCAGCAAATTTGATTCCAACAAAAATAATAGGGGAAAAAAAGAAGATGCTGCTGAAGTAAAAAAGGAAGAAGATGATACCAGAAGGTCTGAATGGAACGTTAATAGTGTTCTTTCCATCCTTTCTTTATTTAGCTTCAATTTTTCTATTTAAATGGAGCAGGGTGTAGCTGAGCCAGAGTTGGTGCTGATGGACAATGGCTGCTCCCCATAACTGGGGCTTATTCACAAGCCTTATGCTGGCTTTAACTGGAGTGAGAAGGAAATGAGCTTCCTATTCATTTTGCCTGCACCTCAGCTCCACTGTCCCCCCTTCCCCAACAGACTTTGGATTTCCAAGTGGTTTTTAACAAATGGGAACATCAGAAGATTTTCCCAGGGGTCCCCAAGGCTGTCAGAATGTTTGCAGAAGCAATGTTTTCACCTTTCCCTGCTAGCAAGGGCCACGAGGTTTATGTGGGGAGAAGCATTGAAATCAGCAGACGGTCTCAGCTGGGTGTCACAGGCAGAACAACACAGAAATAAAGTAATTTTCCATCTTTCGTGTTGTGTTCGTGGCAGGAGATGATGCTTGTCAAAGCTGAGCCTGGGACGTACCGTACTCAGGGGGAAAACAGCACAGCTGTGTGAAGGTATCCTGGCCCCAAGGTCAGCCCTCCAGCACCCGCCCACCCTCCTGAGGTGCAGGGGAGGGCTGAGAGCAAGGGGCTGATGGTGGGAGGCTCCGTGCCAGCCTCAGCCTCCTCTGGTGCAGGGGAGGTGGGGCTGCCCACTCACTGCTCACCCCTCTCACTGCTCACCCCGCTCAGTAGACAGGGGAAAGAGGGGAGGGAAAAAAAAATCCCTAAATGTCAGCAGCAGCAGATGAAGGATGTTGGAAAATTTAATCTTCCAACTTTCTCAACTAATGTGACATTTGGATTTCCTCACGATAAGCTATCAGCCCCAGAAGTTTCTTTCTTTTGCCTTTTTTCTTTTTTTTTTTTTTTTCCTATTTTTGGAACTTCTCTCCTCTGGCTGGTAATTTAAAAATAAATGGTCTAGAAAGATCTCTAAACAGCACCTTTGGCAAAGATTAAAAAAAGCAAAGGGGGATACGGGAGCAGGCTGGCAGGAGAGGCTGATTGTTATTTATAACCTGGGCTGCTGTAAAAGCAGGAATGTGGCTGGAGAACACACCATCTCCCTCCCTGGCATTAAATTACCACATTTCAGGAAAAACCGATATATTTAAGGAGAAAGACCCTTCTGCGCCGGCCTGGAGTTTCTCAGCCATGTGTTGGGGGCTGGCATTTATATCCATGATTAGCAGAATCACAGCGTGTTGATATGAATATTTCGCTGGCCATTCCAGACTTAGCATGGATGGGTGCCCCTGGGAGATTGAAAAGGCTGTGCTGGGATCGCGGTGTGTTCTCGATCAGACGTGTGTGGGGCAGGCCGGGGGAGGCAGGGATGCTGCCGGGGTGCTGTGGCCGGATCAGCCCTGCGTTTGTCATCGGGGCTGCCATTTAAGCAGCCGTCATTAGCTGTGATGGCTGGTTCCCATGGAGATGAGCAATGAATGGGGGGTTGGCATCTGCGGGAGCTGCCGGGGACGAGGCATCGCTGCTGCACCAGGTCACATCCCCGGCTCCATCCGCAGCTCCAAACCCTGGGGACCACGGCAGTCCTGGTGCCCAGGGGCGGGCTGGCTCTCCTCAGCCAGCACCAGCCTGGATGGGACGGAGGGCAGGAGCCTGCCCAGAGCCTGGCAGTGCCCAGTAAAGCTGTTGGCTGGTGCTGCTGGCGCTCACTGGGAGAGGGGGCATCTCTGGGTTTTGTCCCCTGTCTGTCATTTTGGGATGCTGAAGAGAAAATGTGACTGACAACCCAGCTGCAAAAGCAGTGGAGATGGCAAAAGCTCTCAGGGCGTGATGACTTCTTGCTGAAGCAGTAAATACGTATCATATTGATATATTGCCGTGGAGTCGATTTCTAATGGTGTGTAGCAAATAATATATTCAAACTGTAGCATCTATTTGTGTTACGTTGTACATACTGTAACAGATAAATAGATGTTTCCAAGTTCTTTTGAAATGTAATGATGAGGAATGCTGAAAGATCTGGCTGGGGGCCTGCAGAGATGCTCACAGTTAAACCGATGTAAATTCAGGAGAACTTGGATCATCTGCTCTTCTTTAATTTAATTTTAGTGCAGGATTTCTTCCCTTGGCCTTCCCAAGGTGTCTCCTTGTATCCCAGATGCTCCCCTCCCTGCCTGGGCTGGTGACAGCTTCACCTGCCTTCATTTCCAGGCTGGAAATTACCCCCTTTCAGGGGCCTAATTCAGCCTGGCTTAAACAGAAATAACTCGGTTGAGGTTAGGGGATTTATGGATAAAGGGCAAACAGAGCTTGGATACCATCAGCTCTCTCTGCAGGTCTGTTTGCCATATAGGTGTCAGTGATGCATGAAGTGCCCCACGTATAGATAGCTGTATATTTGTCCCCAAGATCTATACATGTGCCTCTTCACAGCTCCATGAATGAGAGCAGCCAGACAGCGCCGAACCTGGCAGCATACAAATTAGCCCCTCAGAAGTGGGTGAGATCACGGAATAATGATAAACAGAGAAGCAGTAATTATATACAGTAGTTCCAGCTCCGATGAAGTGGGGAGTAGCCATGCCAGCATGGGAGAAAGAGGGAGGGTTGGATTTTCCAGCTGCTGGTGGTGGCAGGGGCAGCGGATGGGCTGTGTCAGGGTGCCCTGCTGATCTGAGATGGGGAGGGATGGGGAGCTGTCACCAGGAATTTGCTGGGCTGAGGAAAAAGAGGGTTTAGTGTCAAAGCAGAGTTTTCGGTGCTGCAGGCGACGGCTTTAACCCAAAGCCTGTTTTCAGCAGGCACCTCTGTATCACTGTCTGGTGATCAGAGAGGTTTGCAGGGGTGAATATGGTGTGTGCTTTCCCCCAGAGACCTGAGACCCCCACGGACAGCAGGCTTGGGGCCAGATCCACTCTCTGGGTAGTCCATGGCCTGGCACACAGCCAGAGTGCTGGCTCTGCTGCAGCATCGCAACTTTGCAGGGGCTCCAGCAGTCGGTTTTTTGCCTTTTCTCCAGATTCACGTGAAATTGAGGGCATAATCTGGATTTTGATCTCAGAGACGTGGCTCCAGGGAGGTGGGAACAGTCCCAGCCTGCCTCCTGCTTGGCTACTGCAGCTGTAATTGAGTTCAGCATCTTTCTGGGCAGCTGAAGCCCCCGCACCAAGGTCGGCTGGGCAGTGTGTTTACACTCACAATCCATTGGCTGGAATTAAACCCAAACCTTGCATATCAATCCTGTTACTCTCCCGAGCTGTGGCAAATGGTTTGGCCACCCCTCTCAATGTCATGGGAATGTCACCACCTTAGTGGCCAGCTGGAGTTGTTGCAGGGGAGGTCACATTTCTCCATGTCATCTGTTAAGGGGAAAGAGAGGGGGCCAGGATATGAGTTAAACAAGCCTCATAGTTTACTTCTCAAACACATAGTTTTCCTTTAAATATATGGTTTTCCTATGAGAAATTCACGTCTTTGTTCCCTGAGTTTTGTCAAGGGGAGCCTGCTCAGTGAGAGAGATGCTCTCAGTGGGCCAGTGAGGACAGCAGGATGGGACCATCCCCTACCCCTTGTGTCCCCTGGTATCTTGGTACTTTGCTATAGGCAGTGTGGGGCACACCTTCAGGTGTCTATTCCAGTTTGGGCTTGGCACTGTTGCCTGTCCCTGCTTGTGGATGGTGCAGGCAGCTCTGTGTCCCTGCACCTCTTCAGCAGGGATGTAGCTCCAGGAGCACAAAGAGCAGGTGCTGCAGCATCCTCCTCTCCCTCCTTCCTACCCTGAGCATCTCCCAGCTGGCTTCAAACAGCCTTCCCCACCTGCTGGGCTCGTGGCAAGGATGGGCAGCTCAGAGCCAGCACCTTCTCCTGGGTTTCTTTGCTCCTGGTGGGGTGGCAGAGGCAATTTCTCCAGCTCTGTAGCGAGTCCACCCCCATTGTTGCTCTTCCCCTCATGGCCCCATGCTTCAGCTCCCACCCGGCTGTTCTGCCTCCACCAGCTCAGCCCGGCCTGCCTTTCCAGAGGGATTTTACCCTCAGTGCCATGCTGGCAGCAGGGCTGGGGAATGGAGAGGAGGGCTGGGAAGGTGAGGGAGTGTGTTCCAGCACCAGCAGCAGGGAATTCGCCGTCTCTCCACCATAATTAAATATTGTTTGCATTGCTTATTGACAGAGCGCTAAGCTGCACTCCATTTTAATTTGCTCTTTGATAGTTGCCTTTTGCTGCTAATTGATTTTCAAGGCCTTTTTTTGATTTTTTTTTTCCCTATGTCTGATTTAATACCGGCTGTGCTACCAAAGCTGGAGAGATGAGGGGTAACTGGTGCTCGCCTTTGTGCCCACCCGCTCCTGGCAGGCCAAATCCACAGGAGATCCAGCAGAGCTGGTCTCCCCCATGAAATATGTGGTGATGGGCTTCATGTGGAGGTATTCCCAGTGTCCATCCAGGGTTGGAACCATGTGCTCTGTTCCTTCCCCAGGATGATCCTGATGGAGAAGAGATCGAGAGGGAGAAGTCCAACTCCTTGAAGCTGGAGTTCACTGATGATGACAACTTCAAGACCAAGGTTAACTATTCATACGCTGCCGTGCAGATCCCCACGGACATCTACAAAGGCTGTGAGTGCCCCTTCTCACCCTCTCCAAGTTGTGCTGCCTGGCTGGGCATCCACCTCTCCTACCAGGAGCACTGCAGTCCCAGGGGCCATCACCTCCGGGTGCCCCAGCTGGGTCTTGGTGGCAGGGCAGGCTGGCTCCCAGAGAGGCAGGCAGTGAAGCAAAGGCAGAGTCATCGTATCAGGATCGAGGTGACAATGTGTCTCTCCCAGGAGCTCTCAAGAGCTCAGCACAGGCAAAAGAGGCAGATCGAAGATTAGGAGTTATTAGGGAAGGGGTGGGGAGCAAAGGAAAGGTGGTGATTATGGCAACGGGTAAAGCTCAACTGTGCCCACATGGCTCTGATCCTCCTGCAAAAGAGCCCAGCAAAGCTCGAGAAGACTCAAATCGGGCACCAAAGGGGTTCAGAGGGGTAGAGCAGCTCTGTGCGGGAGAAGCAGCACCGACAGACTTATAGAAGGGAGTGAGATATGGCTGGGTAGTGGCAGAGGGTGAAGCAGGGATGCTGCCTGTCATCAGCCTACTTGGGGTTGAGGTCAAGAAAAGGGAGAAAAAGCAGCTGCAGTCCCGCAGAAAGGCAGCCAAGGTGACTGCAGGACAGCTAATTAAACCCCTGGCTACAAGGGCGTGCAGGGGGGGTCAGCCCGGTGGCCGTGCCCCTGTGGCTGCCGGAGGGCACAGGCTGCTCCAGAAACGGGGATGGGGCTGGATGGGCCAGCCCGGGAGCGGGCAGGGATGGATGGACGGGCGGATGGGACAGGATGTGCCACACCAGCTTCAGTCCTCACCGTGCCGTGTGACGGTCCCTGAGCTTTCAGATCTCGCCGGCACCTCGCCCTGCTGCGGTGGCACACGGTGACAGTCGGTCTCCATTTCCCTCTAGTGGCTGCTCGGCTCCGAGCTGGGACCGCTCCCATCTGCAGGGCATCCTCCAGCACCCGCCGGCCGCATCCTGCGCCCAGCCCCAGCCCCTGCTGTCATGGGCGTCCCCAGTAGCCCACACCACCCAGGGCACCACTGTCCCCACAGCTCTGTTTCAGTGGCACTTGCTGAGATCTCCTGGGTGGTGGTGGTGATGGGAGCCGAGCTCACGTTCCTGCCCCGAGCGGAGCGGCGCGTTCCCGGTGCTCGGCTCGTTCCGGGCACGGCTGTGCTCGGAGCCGCAGCGGTGCCGTGATTTCACCGCGGAGGCAGCGGTGGATTAGGAATTTGCAATTAGTTTTATTACCCAGCTAGCGCAGGGCAGGCAGCTAATGAAGCGCTTCATGCGAGCCGGGTGGGCTGCGCGGGCTGAAATATCCATTCCTCCTCAGCCCTGCTCGCCAGCCGACGCCACGGCTGGAGCCCCGCCACGGCCACATAAATCACCCCTCTCTGCTCAGGGACAAGAGCAAGCTGGACATTAACGCGCTCCAGGGACTCACAGCTGCTCGGAGAGGGATGCTGGAGAGGGGATGTGGCAGTGGGGGCAGACAGCGCAGGGAGTGTCAATGCCCCTCCCCAGAGAGGGAAAGGGGCTGCAGGCACAGAGTGTGGGCACAGGGATCGGGCCCTGTCCGGCCACGCCAGGGTGCTCCAGAAATCCAGGGTGCAGGGAAGAGTCTACAACTGCTGCACCACGGAGAGCGGCTTGGGGGGAGGGCAGGGGGCCAGCCCGGGCTGCCAGGGACAGCAGTGAGCGTGGCGAGTCCCCGCAGAGCTGTGGGCGGGAGCGTGTCCCGGGGGGACCGGCGCAGAGGCGCGATCGCTGCCTGGCACGCTAATTCAACCCTGCGGCGACGCCGGCCNTAAATATGCAATCGCTCGCGGGTAGGGCGGGGCTGGGCTTACTCTGATGGGGACAGGGATGCGATGGGGACAGGGATGGGGATGTCTCCAGTGGGGCTGGCAGCTCTGCCCTCGACTGAGAGGGACAGGAGCCATCCCAGTCATGGACACAGCTTCATCACTCTGCACATGGTGAGAGTGTAGGAGCTGTATTGGTTCACAGGGATGATATGGGGTCTACATCCACGCTCAGGGAATGTGTAGGGGCTGCCTTTGTGCTCAGAAATAGTTTAATGGCTGTATTTGGGCCCGGGGATGACATGAGTTGCATTCAGTACAAGCAACTGGTGTGGCTGATGGGCGCCAAGGGTCTGGGTGTGTAGGTGCTGCCAGGGATATCATGGATGTGTCAGGGCCCAGCCCGGTGCCCAGCTGAGGCTGGCGGCACTGCCCAGGGCTGCTCCAGGCAGGCAGCAGTCTGGCAGCCAGCTCATAGCCACTTCTCCTGGGAAAAACCACATCCTGTGTCAGAGCCAAACAAGAAATCATCCTAAGTGCCCAGATAACAGCACTGTGTGTGGGCACAGTGCTGAGGAATGGCTGGGGAGATACAGGTAGAGTAAATCATTGTTTGAAGGCATGGCTGCCTGAGGGAAGGACAATTCTTCAGCAGTCATGCTGGGA
>VYXF01007697.1:1034420-1047798 GCA_013397295.1 Polioptila caerulea
GGTGCTCCGGAAATCGAGGGTGCGGGGAAGAGTCTACAACGGCTGCACCACGGAGAGCGGCTTGGGGGGAGGGCAGGGGGCCAGCCCGTGCTGCCAGGGACAGCAGTGAGCGTGGCGAGTCCCCGCAGAGCTGTGGGCGGGAGCGTGTCCCGGTGGGACCGGCGCAGAGGCGCTATCGCTGCCTGGCACGCTAATTAAACCCTGCGGCGACGCCCGCCGCCGTCACCCCTCGCTGCACACACAAATTACATCCTATATGTGTTTTATTTACTGTGCCATTTTTAATTAAATATGCAATCGCTCGCGGGTAGGGCGGGGCTGGGCTTACTCTGATGGGGACAGGGATGCGATGGGGACAGGGACGGGGATGTCTCCAGTGGGGCTGGCAGCTCTGCCCTCGACTGAGAGGGATAGGAGCCATCCCAGTCATGGACACAGCTTCATCACTCTGCACATGGTGAGAGTGTAGGAGCTGTATTGGTTCACAGGGGTGATATGGGGTCTACATCTATGCCCAGGGAATGTGTAGGGGCTGCATTTGTGCTCAGAGATAGTTTAATGGCTGTATTTGGGCCCGGGGATGACATGAGTTGCATTCAGTACAAGCAACTGGTGTGGCTGATGGGCGCCAAGGGTCTGGGTGTGTAGGTGCTGCCAGGGATATCATGGATGTGTCAGGGCCCAGCCCGGTGCCCAGCTGAGGCTGGCGGCACTGCCCAGGGCTGCTCCAGGCAGGCAGCAGTCTGGCAGCCAGCTCATAGCCACTTCTCCTGGGAAAAACCACATCCTGTGTCAGAGCCAAACAAGAAATCATCCTAAGTGCCCAGATAACAGCACTGTGTGTGGGCACAGTGCTGAGGAATGGCTGGGGAGATACGGGTAGAGTAAATCATTGTTTGAAGGCATGGCTGCCTGAGGGAAGGACAATTCTTCAGCAGTCATGCTGGGATAGAGGGATCCAGGATTCATCCTGGGTGAAACCTACCCACATCCTGCCAGTGCCTTGGGACCACAGTGAAGGCTTGAACGGGTGATGACGGTGTTTCCAGAAGGGACAAGTGTGGGAGGAAGGCTTAGGAGAGATAAATATACTCCTCAAATGTACACTGGCTCCCCTGCAGCACCACATTGGGTTGTTTTGCCCAATGCCAAAGAGATGGGGTGCTCCTGAGAGTTCTTGCACCCCAAAAATGCATCGAGGGGCCCCCAGGAGGGATCAGTGCCTGGTCTCAGGGTGCTGCTGGCTCCTTGTTCCTGCAGTGGCACCCACCACTGGCTCCTCCATGCTGCAGTCCAGGGGCAACCCAGCACCAGTGGTCATGGTGGGATTCCCCTCCCATAGCATTTGGGGTCCCCCTGTGAGCACAGAGAGCTGCCATCCCAACTCCCTGTCAGCCAGCCAGCCCCATTCCTGCCACACCACACTGGCCCCCCCTGTGCTCTGCCAGCCCCCCTTGATTAATCACAGGCTGGGACTGCCAGCAGCTTATCTTTTGCTTTAATAGCTGAATAATTTAACGCTGCTGTTTCCCAGCATCTTAATTGCTTTTGTGTCAGGTGCAGGGCCAGTGGGAATGCAGAGTGGGCCTGAGAGGCTCCACATGGCCCGTGGGGACACAAGCCTTGAGTTTCCCAGCTGGTGACTGTCCCCAGGGAGTGAGGCTTGCACAGGGAGTTTTGCTTGGAAGGGGGTGAGATGGCAGGCCAGCTGTCCCCAGTGACGGCTGTGTCTGCCCCAGAGCAGATGGGACAGTGAGCACTCTGGGGAGCTCAGAAGACTGGCTCATTTCTCTGGGGACAAGGGACAGCACTGTGGTGCTGGAGCACTGTCGAAGTGAGGGGGTCGAGGGGATGTAGGAGAAGCTGGAAAGCCCCCATGGGCTGCTTCTTGGGAAGGGGCAGAGGGGACACACCTCTCCCTCCCTGCCATCACTTGGAGACACCGCAGTGCCCATCACCCCTCAGCCCACCCCCAGCTCCACTGCTCCCTCCACCCACCTGCTACCTCTGTCTCTGTGTCCTGCAGCCACCGTGATCCTCAACGAGCTGAACTGGACACAGGCACTGGAGGATGTCTTCATCGAGAACCGGAAGGAGGATCCCTCCCTGCTCTGGCAGGTCTTCGGCAGCGCCACCGGCGTCACCCGCTACTACCCCGGTGCGTGGCAGGGACAGGCTGTGGCACAGAGGGGCTGTGACCAAGGGCAGCCCAGGCCCTTCTCACTGTGAGGTGTGGACGAGGATCCCCCTGGGCCTGGTCTGACACACAACTACTGTGCCAGAACCCATTGGTGTGAGCTCCCCACCTGAGCCTGCTGCTTCCTCAGCCCTGGATATCGCTCTGCCCTGTCCCCCACCCCAGAATAGCCCTGCCTTGCTCACTGCCTGCCTTCTCCCCACAGCCACCCCATGGAGAGCCCCCAATAAGATCGACCTCTATGACGTGCGCCGGCGGCCCTGGTAAGGGGGTGCTGGGCGGGAAGGAGGGTCCTGGCTGGGAGCAATCAGCTCCCTCCTTTTCATTTCATTTTGGCACTGGCAAAGGGACACCATAACACGGGCAGGGGCATCTGAGCTGTGGCACTTGGCTCCTTCTCCCCTTGCCTCTTCCTGGGAAAGCAGAGCAGGATGAAGAGATAAATCCTGGGGTACAGAAAAGTGTGGAGAGAACTCTCACCACAGCCGTGGCTGCAGGCACTCAGTCCTGGCCAGCATTCCCATCCAAATGAGATAACAACTGGCTTGGAAACCATGAGCTGGGAAGATGGGGAGAGGAATGGGCAGGCAGCACCAGGCTGTGGCTCAGTTATAGCTGAACAGGCGTTTAGCCCATACCAAGTAAGGTGGGTCTGAATGGGCTCCCCTTAGCCCAGCTGGAGGTGTGGCAGTGCTGGTTATCAGCTGGAGCTGCGGGAGCAACAGCCCCACCCTGCCCATGCTTGCTGCTTGAAACTGCAGTCACAGAGAGGAGAGTGGGCACTGGCCTCTGGCACATGTTGGGGAGCCCTGTATCCCAAAGGATCATCCCTCTGCCCGGCCCCCCTCCCCACGTTGGGAGCTGCCCCCTCCCCTTGTCAGAAAATTAATGGCCCTGCTACTGTGGTTAATTGTCTTTGGTTGCTCCACATTAATTATTAATTGTTCCTTGCCAAGGTCTCTGTGCAGGTTATTGCAGGGCAGGGACTAGAAGGCTGTTTTGGGGCAGGAGCTGCTATGTATAGGGGTTAGTGAGCCCAGCTAAGCCCAGCTGTCTGCCCACTAGCCAGGCTGGCCACCTGGTTGTCCACCCAGCCATGGAGGAGCAGCAGCACCCTTCATGCTGGGGGACAGCACACCTGGGGGAACCCCCTTTGGGGCCTTCTCCTGCTCTCACACTGGGGCCCATGCAGGACACAGCCTCCACTGCTCCAGGGCCACAATCCTGGCCACAGCCAAGGGCGCCAGTCACCCACCTTCCCCTCCCCTGATGAATGGCCCCATTAGGCACAGCTGTCTCCTGCCGAGCCCAGGGTATTCATCTGAGCCGGGCAGCTGAGATGGATGTGCTGCCACGACCCATTACGGGCAGCATCTTATTTGGGTTCTGTCTGCACCAGCAGCCCAGCCCCGGGAGCAGGGCAGGCTCCAAGAGCCCCTCTCATGCCGGCAGGGAGAAGCCCCATGGGCACCTGCCTGTCCTGCACCCCAGCGCTAGAGGAAGCTGCTGGGGGATGCTGCACCCATGTCAGGAGGGCCCCGTGTGCCAGCATCCTGCCTGGGTAATCACTTGTCATTAGGGAGCATCAGGCCATGGGATTAACAGTCAGAGCCTGCCCCTTCCCCAGTCCTCCCCAGTAGTGGTGAGTAATTGATACTAATAACACACTAATTAATTCACACAAGGCCTGATCCTGATCGAGCCAATAATGAGGTTCCCTTGGCCTTCAGCCAGGGCAGGATCAGGCCTCATGCAATGGGATGGTGAGGTGGGGCTGTGCTTGGCCATGTCTGGGATGGGTGCTAAGCGCTGTGCCACCCCCTCCACACAGGATGGCACAGCAGGGCTGTGAGCAGGACCAGCTGCTTCAAGGGGTGAGCAAGGGTTCCCTAATAGTTTTCAGTGAGGAAGATTTACGTAGTGTTATTATTTTCCTCCTCGTAGCTAAAAATAACCTAATCAGCCTGGCCTTTGAAGCTACTAGGGGGGTAAATAGCATCTTAATATGGATGTGTGTGTCAGCATAATCAGCACGCAGGAAAGGGCCTGTGATGATGGAAGAGTTTAGCGTTCAGAGCTCATTAGGCTGACAGGGTGTGGAGCGGCAGTGCTGGCCGTCTGCTGTGCTGTGCCACGGGAGCCACGTCCTGGCCCCCGCCCGCCCACAGCCACCTCAGCCCTGCTCCTTGCCATGGGGTCACCACAGCCCTCGGTGCCCGGGGTTCCCAGCACAGCTCCCCAGTGCCTGTGCCCTGGCAGAGCTTCGCTCTTGGACTGTGCCCAGCAGAGTGAGGGCCCCCCTGAAATGAGTTGACCCTGCTGACCCCACTCTATACCCCACAGGTACATCCAAGGTGCCTCCTCCCCAAAGGACATGGTCATCATTGTGGACGTGTGAGTACACGGTGGGGGCCATAGCTGGGCTTAGGCCAGGATGGTGACACAGCTCACCAAGGTGCCACTGAACCACCAGTGGCTGCAGGGAAGCTGTGTGGGACGGCACAGCCCTGCCAAGCCCCCAGCACCCCTGTCTCCTGCAGGAGTGGCAGTGTGAGCGGCCTCACCCTCAAGCTAATGAAGACCTCGGTCTATGAGATGCTGGACACCCTCTCAGATGATGACTATGTCAATGTGGCCTCGGTGAGTGCCATGGGGCAAACGGAAGGGCTGTGTCCCCAGGCACCTCCCAGCTCCCCAGCACAGGAATCCTTTTCCCCCACAGAGGGCTGAGGGCTCTGCAGACAGAAATACCATTTTTTGTCTTCTCCACCCACCTGCTCATAAGCAAGGAAATGGCTGCTCAGGGCTCAGCATGCAAAAGCTGCCCCCATCATGGGGCATTTGGCAGAGATGTTCCTGCATGATCCAGCCACCTCCTGTCCATCACCAGCCACTGACACTTGCACCCCGTGGCTATGTCACCAGCTCGTCACCTCACACAGCACAGTGGCCATGCCACTGCCTCTCTGCCTCACAGGGTGCCCCTGCCAGCCCTCTCCTGTCTGGCCACCAGCAAGCCAGCACTAATTAACGTGTCTGGCCTGGCTCTGTTAGCTGGATCACCGCTCCCCTAATGACTGGGCCCCATTGCTGGTAAATGAAGCTGTAAGTGAGACGCAGCACCGGCTCCTGATGACAGCACAGAACAGCACAGCACAGCTGCTTGCACAAGCTGGGGGTCCTGAAGAAATGAGGGTGCAGGCAAACCTTGTGCTGCCAGCACCCACACAACACAGCTCAGTGCTAGATTTGTCCCAAGCCAAGCTTTAGCCTCAACATCAGCCTTCCCTGGGATGTGGGGCACATCTGGTCACCTGCTGCCCATGAGAGCTGAGTGTGATGAGTGGCTTGTGCCTGCTGGTGTCTGCCCTGTCCCCTTTCTGTGACCCACTCCCCTCCATTTCACCTCCCAGTTCAACGAAAAGGCAAAGCCAGTGTCGTGCTTCAAGCACCTGGTGCAGGCCAACATCCGGAACAAGAAGGTGTTCAAGGAGGACGTGCAGGGCATGGTGGCCAAGGGCACAACAGACTACAAGGCTGGCTTTGAGTATGCCTTCGACCAGCTGCAGAACGTGAGCTGGGGGCTGGGCCATGGGCTGGGGGACAGGGTGCACCTATGGGTGCTGGGAACAATGGGACAGCTCCCAGTGCCTCCGAGCTGCTGCCCTGTGCTGAGGGTTCCTTGTGGTCTTTCTCAATGCTGGGGGAGACATCCCACCTCCAGGCTGTTTTATAGCCAAGGTTTGGCTGATGCTGCTCCCCTCTGGGTTAATACAAGTTAGCAGGGCTGGGTAGAGGGGCCAGACCCAGCCAGACAGCATGCCAGAGGCAAAATGAAAATGAATGGTGCTATTAGGTGCCAAGTGGCATTAGCCACATCATTCCCCAGCTGGCAGTGTCCCTCCTGCCATTCACCCTGGTCACCTTTGCCCAGAGAAATGGGCTGGGAAAAGAGATGGGTTGGGACCAGCCCTGCTGGCTGTACCCAGCCCTGTGCCCAGCTCTGCTGGCTCCAGGTGTGGCCTCAGGTGCTGTGTCTGCCCCACAGTCCAACATCACACGTGCCAACTGCAACAAGATGATCATGATGTTCACGGACGGCGGTGAGGACCGAGTGCAGGACGTCTTTGAGAAGTACAACTGGCCCAATAAGACGGTGAGAGGCTGTGGGTCTGTGTGCTGGGCTGGGGCTGCTCACCACGGAGGAAAATGGCTGCTCTAGCTCCTTTGCTGGCCTCTGCTCCCTTTGCCTCCTTGTCATCCTCCCTCCCCAACAGCCTCCTCCTGCATGGAGCCACTGCCCAGCTAATGGGTTTGTAGCTGGCTCTCACCTTCCTGTGAAGGAGGTGTGGGACCAGGCACACTGGGGGATGCTGGGGAGGAAATGGGGCTGATGGGCTCCCTGAATGCTGGCCCTGAGGGGAGCACACTCCAAGCATGGGGGCAGCGCTGGTGGCAGGCAGACGAACCAGCAGGAAGGTCTCAGCTGCTGCCCAGTACCTGGAAACCTGTGGGGTGGGGGGGTTCTGACCCACGTATCACCCTCAGAGAGCACAGACCCCTCTGGGAGCAGTGAAGCCCCAGAGCAAGGACCACTGAGGTAGGTTGCTTGAGCCACCACAGGGATGCTGGAGGGCGGGACTGGCTGGGGCCAGGCAAGGAGACAGGGACTCCCTTGCTGCCTGCACTTGCAGGAGTCTTCTGCCCACTTGTACACACACTGTGGGCCATGGCAGGTGATGCCACAATGTCCCTGGAGAGGCTGTCATCAGCTGGGAGCACTTGGTGAGGAAAACAGGGGTGCCCAGTGCATGGCCCTCAGTGCATGCTCTGCCACAGGTGCGGGTCTTCACCTTCTCCGTGGGGCAGCACAACTACGACGTGACCCCGCTGCAGTGGATGGCCTGTGCCAACAAAGGTGAGCACCCAGCAGGCACAGGGCTGCACGGTGCTGGGCTCACCCCTCGGCTCCAGTGTGTGCCACTGCCAGCAAAGCCCTGGCTGCAGCCCCAGAGGGATGGCTGCAGGACAGCCAGATTGCTGGATGGCTGCATCTCCAGCTGCCTTTCTCTTTCTTTCCCAAGGGTACTACTTCGAAATCCCCTCCATCGGCGCCATCCGCATCAACACGCAGGTACAGCCGGGAGCGGGGCAGGCAGAGCCCTTGCGGGCTGCCCTGCCTGGAGTCGAGTTCAGGCAGCCCCAGCCCCACTGGGGAGAGCCCACAGGCTGGCAGTGAGTGTGGCAGCAAGCTGGGGAGCTGAGCTGAGCCCTCAGCCAGGCCCTGCGCTATTGAAATAAGTAATTCATCTTCTGCAGCTCCCCACGGACCTGCTGCCTTTTGAGTGACTAATTATGAAACATCAGGCGTTAATCAGCACAGAGCAGAGCTGAGTGCGGGCAGGAAGCAAGCGTGGGCAGGGCCAGGCCTGGCAGAGCTGGTCGTGTCTGCCCCACACCTCCTCTCACTGCCTCTTTTCTGCCCCTTTTCTTTATGGGGTGTGCACGAGGTGCCACGAGGGCAGGTGATGAGGGTCCTCTAGCAGGGCATCCCCTCAGGCAGAGCTGGCATAGTGGCACGGGGGCTGCCTCCCTGCCCAGAGATCTTCCTTGGCAAGGTGAGACAGGAAAAGGGAAACCAGTCCCAGGAGAAGATGGCAGCCAGGGAGACAGTAGTGACATGGTCCAGGCATGATGGAGTCCCATGGGGGCTGTGGGGGGCTCTGGCTGGTGCTGCCTGGGGAGCCCCTGCCCTGCCTGTGCGTGGCTAATGGTGAGCAGCACCTTGTTTGCATCTTAATGGGCCTGTAGGAGTCCCAGCTGGACCCCTACAGTACCCCCAGGCTTGGTGGCTGCCAAGCCCCCTCCCCTAGCTCAGCCTGCAGCTGGGGGCCTCACCCATTAATATTCCTGGGGTGTGCTTAGGGATAAGGGTGGCACCAGGCTGGAGCAAGGAGATATCTGGCTCCCACATCATCCTTTCCTGTGTCCCTGCAGGAGTACCTGGATGTGCTGGGCAGACCCATGGTTCTGGCAGGGAACCGAGCCAAGCAGGTTCAGTGGACCAATGTCTACCAGGATGCCCTGGTAAGGACCCCCAGTCCTGGGGTGCAGGGAAGGACTCCCAACCCCAGAGTTCCACACAGCCCCAGGTGCAGGTGGGGACTCCCACACAGCCCCAAGGGCCATGTGGGTGGGGACTCCAGCCCCGGGGTGCAGTTGGGGACACTGACCCTGGGGTCCCACGGAACTCCAGGGTGCAGGTGGATGGGGACACTGGCTCCAGCGTCCTGCATAGGACATGCCCCATCTCCCTTGTCAGGGGAGTGACCTGCCCACCCCTAGCCCTGGGTCCTGAGGCCAGTGAGGGGCCATGGGACATCATTCTGTGCTTGTGCAGGGGCTGGGCCTGGTGGTGACAGGAACGCTGCCAGTGTTCAACCTGACGGAGGACAGCAGTGACAGGAAGGTAGGAGACTCTGCTGCACTGGGAGCCCTGGTGTGGGGCCAGTCTGGGGTGGAAAGGTGCCCTGGTGATGGGTGCATTGCAGGGGAGACACTGGCATCCCTGGGGTGCTGCCTGCTCTGCACCACCTCCCTGCAGTGACACCAGGGGTGACTGCCATCCCCACGATCTGAAATTGCCTTGGCTAGCTCTCTCAGTTCAATGGGGACAGCTGACAGCTGCAAGTCCCTGGGAGATGCAGTGTGCCATGGGGGGCTGCTGGGGGATTGGTGCATCCCACCCTGTGCCCCTGCAGTATCCAAATCTGACCCACACATCCCCAGAGGGAGAAGACATCTGTCCTGCTTTTTCCCTGTCCCCAGGCTGGTGGTGGCAGGTGACAGCCCTGGTCCTACCCACCTCCGTCCCTGTGTTTCGTTCCAGAACCAGCTCATCCTGGGCGTGATGGGGATCGATGTGGCTCTCAATGACATCAAGAGGCTGACGCCGCGTTACAACGTGCGTGGGGGCCCCTTCCCCTCTGTCCCTGCCCTGCACTGCCCGACCCTGGTGTGGAATCCCTCTGATGGGAGCCCCAAGCTGTGCCCCAGCACGCCAGTACCCCTCCAGCAGCACTGGCACCTAGTAGGAGCCATGGGTGCAGGCAGGGACTGGGACAGGCAGGAGGGCAGGGATCAAAGCTGCATGATTCTCTGGGACCCAGAGCAGAGCCAAAACCTTTGGCTTTGTAGGGTCAGTAGGGAATAAACCTTACAGGCCTAGGGAAAGGAGCAGTGGGAAAAATCCAAAGAGAGCCAAACTCTTACCCCCGGAGTGAGAGATTGCATTGTCCTGAGAATAGAAATAAATGGATAGAATGGGCTGAGCCCTGGGGGTGACATGGGCCGAGCTCTGCCTGCAGAGATGGGGGTGATCACACCAGCACAGCGTGTCATGCCACAGAGCCACCTGATCAGCCTCACCCCTCCTCCTGTCCTGCAGCTGGGGGCCAATGGCTACGTCTTCGCCATCGACCTGAACGGCTACGTCCTGCTGCACCCCAACCTGCAGCCCCAGGTGAGGAGGGGCCCAAAGGGGCAGCAGCCATGGGGATTAGCCAGGCCCTGAGGGACACATGGCTTCCCAGGGTCCTTAGGACTTAATTGTGGGGTTAGTGATGAGTTAGTCTGGACTCAGCAGCAGCTGCAGGAGCCCTGAGCCCTTCCCTGGCTCTCCCTTTTTTTCTGCAGATCATCAATTTCCGTGAGCCAGTAACGCTGGACTTCCTGGATGCTGAGCTGGAGGATGAAAACAAGGAGGAGGTGAGCAGACATGGGGCAGCGTTTGGGGCATAGATTGGCCCCCTTATCTGCAGTTGCAAAGGGCATTCACCCCTCCAGCCTGTCCTGTGGAGAGTCTCATTCTCAGGGTCCTGGCACAGCTCCCATGGAGCCACAGTGGGAACAGGAGCTGTCACAGTCCCTTGGGTGCCAGCGTGATGAACCTCCCCAGGCTGCTCACCCTGCACCCCATGGGTCCCCAGTGCCACCCCAGTGGGATGGGTGCCCACAGGTGCATGGCCAGGTTCTGTGGCCCTCAGCTGCCTCCTCTGTGTCCCACAGATCCGGAGAAGCATGATTGATGGCAATGACGGGCAGAGGTTCATCAAGACCCTCATCAAGTCCCTGGACGAGGTAACACTGCAGGGGAAGAGGGTCACGGCTGAAATTGTCACTGTGTTGAGCACCCAGAACCAGCAGTGGGCTGAGGGGCTGTGTCTGGCAGCGGGCTGGGAGCCAGGGCCCTGTGGCAGTGTGCCATCAGAGTGCTGGCAGTGCCCAGGCCTGACTGGCTCCCTCTGACCCACAGCAATACATCGACGAGGTGTTCCGGACCTACACGTGGGCTCCCATCAAAAGCACCAACTACAGGTGAGTGTCACTGCCAGTACACCCAGACTGCCCTGCACTGGCTGGACCCACACCAGCACAGGGCTGGGGGCTTGCCTGCAGCTCCCAAAGTCCCCGAAGGTACCAGGGATGTGTCCCACGGACTGTGAGGTTGCTAATGCACAGTCACATCACTGCACACAGGCAGTGATGTGCTGGAGGGCACCCCTGAAAGGGCTGCCTGCCGATGTTAGGCAATGCAGAGCCTGGACACAGTCCCCAGGACCTCAGACAGGCTGCAGGGTTGGTGTGCAAGGGGCCAGACAAGTGACACCCCTGCCACTCCCCTGTCTGCCCAGCCAGGGCTCATGCAGGTCCCTGTCCACTCTAAGCTGGGTGACAGTGGCATGTGCCCACCCTGCAGCACAGGCAGTGTCTTCAGAGCCAGAGGAGAGCAAAGTTCTGCTTTATCACCCAGTTTGGACCACTTTGGACCAGCAGATGTGTAAGAAAGACCCTGACATTGTCATTTCTCAACTCATGCTGCCTTCATCCTGGGAGGAGCCATATGGGTCCCTGTTGCTCAGTGTGCCCCCTTCCTACTCCTCCTTCTCCTCTTCCTCAGCACCCAGCTCAGGAGGGGCTGGCAAGGGTCATAGCCACTACCCAGCACTGCCAGGTAGTGCAGTGCAGTCCCAGTCATGTCACCCCATGATGTCACCCCGCTGGAGCCAAGCAGCACTGGTGTGGAGGGTACAATGACACAGGGTGACACATCTGTAGGGTGAAAGTCCTGCACTCCCATGGCTCTGCTCTGCAGCAGGGATATTTCCTGGGTTTCCCTGGGCTGCCGTCAGCACCAGGTGCCAGCAACACTGAACTGAAAAAAGCCACCACCCTCTTCCTGACCTGTATTTTGAGATGCCACCACCCGTGCTGTGCTGGCTGCAATGCCCAGATTGTGCTCGTGCTGCCAGCACAGACAGGATTATCTGAAGGAGTGGTTTAGGGAGGAAGCCCAGATCCCAGAGGCTCTGGTGCAGGTGTTAACATCGGAGGAGAGTCAGGAATGTGGTCCTTGCTCATTTATTCCTGGCAACACCTGGCACAAACCCTGTCACCAAAGGCCAGTGGCCTCTGCAGCTGGCACCAAGGCGTCAAGTTCCCTCTGGCAGTGTGTCCAGTGGGTTAAGCAGCTCCTGCTATCTCCTTTCCCACCCCTGTCCCACACCCTGCAGATTCCTGGCTGGTGGATCGCTCTCCTTCCTGACTTATCTGGCTCTGGTGCCTATATAATGGTTGTCACTGGTTTCTCCAGTCTAGGAAGACTTTGTCCCTTCTTTCATGGGCTGTGTCTCTTCCTGCCTTCCTCCCTCACAGAGATGTCATGTTCCTCTTCCACGTGCATCTCCCTTGGTGCCTGGGCTGGCACATCCTGCCCAGCTCAGCCCTGGCTAGGCTGCTGTGCCAACTTCTGTGCCCATGTGTGCCCCTAGGACAGCCCTGGGTGCTCTGGGCATGACCCTGGATACCCCTGGATGACCCTGGGTGCTCTGGGGTTCACTCTGGATGCCTTAGGACAGCTCTGGCTGCAGTTCTTGGAGAGAAGGATGCAGCAGGCTGTGCAGGAGGCCAGTGGGGCTGCTGCCCACCATGGCCTGGGTCAAACTGCTGCTGGCCAAGGATTCTGGGTGGGTGTAAAGCCTTACACCGGGTGTCTTCTCTCCCTCTCCACAGCCTGGGGCTGGTTCTGCCTCCCTACAGTACCTACTACATCCAGGCCAACCTCAGCGACCAGATCCTGCAAGTGAAGTGTAAGTAGCCCCTGGCTCTCCCCCGCCGCCCTCTCGCACTCCCCCTCACCCCACGCCAGCCCGTGGCTGTCAGGGGGAGAAACACAAAGCAAAGGCTTGAGAAAAGTCATAGGGATCAATGTAAGAGGCAAAATAAAGAGAAAAACTAAAGCTAAGAGAGGCGTGAGTAGAGGTGAGCACTCAGAGGGAAAGCGAGCTGCCTGCCTGGGGTGCCCCGGGGGGCCGGGGTTTGGTCCTTATGTTTCGCATCCCAAAACCCCAGCCCGGGGCTGCAGGCAGGCGCTGCCGGCGCAGGCAGGGAGGTGCTGCCTGTTCGCCACCCGGGGACGAGCGATGGCGCTGTAGCAGCCAGTTAAGTTGTGAGCCTGGGGAAGTTTGCATGGATCTCTTTAATTTCCTTTGGTTTATTACGATACTTTGGTTTTAGTTTAAGCCATTTATTCTTTTTATGAGTTTGGTTTCGGTTGGTTTCGATTTTTGTTTGGAAGTAATCTGTGTATGTGTGTGTTAGCCTGGCCCCCTTTTCTCTCTCTTTCTCTTTCCCCTGACTCCCAAGCCTTTTCCCCACCTCAGGTCCACGCTGCTCCCAGGGACCCTCTCCCCCATGGGAGAATTGGACCCTTCCCCTCTCCCCTCTGGTTCCCCCTGTTTCTCCCCGTCCGCCGCCCCAGTGGCCCGACCCCAGCCCCCCTCCGGATCCAGCCCCTACCACCCCCTCCATCCCTGGGCAGGAGCCCTGTGTCCCTGTGGGGACGAGGCCAGGCTGTCCCCATCCCCGGGAGGGGGGATCCCCCCCGGCTCTGCCCACTGTGCCGTGCATGCCCCCTGACTCAGTGAGGACATTTTGATATCAAGACTGTTGCAACTGTTTGCTACTGATTCTCATTTTCCTTTGGAGTATTGAATATATATCTATATATTTCTCTAGTTATATCTTTGCATTTTTTTTGTTCTTATTTCACCGTGGCCTTTTCTTTTCCTTTTGTTACTGGGTTTTTCTTTTGTTTTCTTTTCTTCATGTCGTTTTTTGCAA
>VYXF01007697.1:1070444-1081204 GCA_013397295.1 Polioptila caerulea
GTGAGAGAAGGGGCTGCAATTCTGGAGCCTTTCTGGAAGGACTGGGAGAGATTGGAGGGCCCAGGGTGAAGACTCCCAGATCTGAGGGTCTGTGTGGGGAGGCTCCCCCTGGTTCTGTGGTGTCCCCAGTGAGGGTGTTGGTGTGGGCACGCAGGAGGGCAGGGCCGTGCCAGTGGAGCTGCAGCCCCAGGCTCAGCCCAGCGTGGGGTTGGGGGTTACAGGAGCAGGTTTCCCTGCTCGAGAGGCCCTCACCAAGCCAGTGGTCAGAGGTCCGTGGCGCTGATGTCCTTGCTGGCTGCCCCACAGATGGCTGCGGCAGCACGAGTATGTGGAGAAGCTCAACATGCACGGCATCCTGAGTGCCTCAGCGGGCCAGGAGCAGCTCCTCACCGAGCTGCTGGTCACCCATGGCAAGGTGAGCCTCCCTGGGTGCAGGAGTGATCCCCATGCTGGGCCTTCAGCCTCCAGTTGGGCTTGTCCTGTGGGCAGTGTGCAATTTTGGAATAAAATGTCAAAGAATCTGTTGTGTCTCTGGGAAAGATGTTTGACTGGTGGCATGCCAGTTTTGTTTTCTTTTTTAAATTAAAGGTCAAGCTGTGGTATTTCTACTTGCTGGTGTCTGGTTTCTCTCTTGGAGGTTGCTTTGGTCTCCTTCATGCACCAGCCCCTCTGGTTGCAGATCTCTGCCCTATGCCTGAGGTGTCCCAGCCCCAGTGTGTGAGATTGCCTAGACCTGCCCAGCTCCTTGAGGCCACCTTCCCCCTGTGCAGCCCCAGGAGCTCTGCCCTGTGGTGAGAAGCTGCTCACTTCTGAGCTGGAAGGATACAGAGTGTGCCCCAAGGCCACCCTCCTCCCTGGGCGACTCCAGTGTGGATGACCATTAGCAACAAACTGGTTCCCCCCGCAGCACTGGTCTGAAAGGCTTCACTTCCCCATCCCTTCCCTGTCTAGATTCCTGTTCTCATTGGGGAGCTGATCTCTGTGGAGATCTGGAAACACAAGATCTTTCCTGTGCTGTGCCGGCTGGAGGACTTCAAGCCGAGAAGCACCTTCCCCATCTACGTGGTGGTGAGTAGGGGGGGTGGTGGGAACGAGCCTGCAAATGGGTCAGGTGCAGCCATGCTTGAAAATAAATGCCACCCTGAAGGTCTCAGAGCTGAGGTTCTGCATCTCACCAGGCTGAGGTGGGCAGTGGGACTCAGTGGGAAGTGCCTGGTTTCCCAGAGCCTGTGCCCTTGCTCCCAGGAGGGACAGGGACTCACTCCCAGGGAAGCTTGGCTTTGTGCAGAGCTGTCTCCTCTCTAATCTCACACAGGGGCTTGCAGGAGCTGCTGGATGGAGCAAAAGCCGTTCCTGGAGGCAGCTGTGCTCCTGGCCTGCGGCTCCCAGCGCTGCCCCTGCTCCCAGGCAGTGATACCCCTGGGGTATTTCCCCCCTCTGAGCACTGTTTTTCTCTAGCCACAGGCTCTCCAGGGTTATGTGCCTCTGGGCTAACAAAAATGTAGCTTTTTCCTACTGAGCTCGGGGGACCAGTGGTCCCTTGGGTCATTCTTGGCAAGGGAATGATCTCTATATCTGGGCTTCCTTGCAGAAGGATGCAGCCCCTGACCTAAGGGAAATCTGCCTGAGGCTTGGAAGTTTTAACCCATTTTCAGTCCAGGATATCACCTTATGGGGCAAGGTGGTGTCTTCCCTGAACAGCCAATTGCCTCAGGGCAGGTATCCCATAGCTCCCAGTCCCAACAAGGCAGTCTGCCCCAGTCCCAGGGCCTGGGAGAAGCACAGCCATGCAGAGCACTGTCCCAGCTCAGGCACTGGCTCTGTGCTGGTGCCAAACCCTGCAGCTTGTCCGAGGGCAGTGGATGTCCTGCCCCTGCAGCACAGGCAGAGCCCTGAAGAGCCCTGCCTGCTGGGAAGTGTGGCTCTTCACTGGCATGTTGGAGTGTCACAGCAGTGTCAGCATAAGTATTAATATGAACTGCATGAACTGGAGTTGTTTTGAGGGTTGCATCACTTGTATTTTTCTCTTGGACTATTTTTTGGCCACAACTACATAAGCAGCTTCTCAGACCTGTCCTAGTGCCCATGTCCCTGGTGCTGTTCCACTGTTACCTCACTCTTGCCATTCTCCTCCCACAGCTGCACCATGAAGCCTCCATCATCAACCTTCTGGAGACAGTGTTCTTTTACAAGGTGAGAGACAGCTTCAGCTTTCCTCAAGTGGAAAGCCCCTGGGGGTGGAAGGCTGTGGGGACTGACCCTATATGAGACCCTCGTTGTTGTGAAGGAGATCTGCGAGTCAGCAGAGGACAGCATTCTGGATTTGATTGATTACTGCCACCGCAAGCTGACCCTGCTGGCAGCTCGGAGCACCAAGGCACAAGCAGTGATCTCAGCAGAGCTTCGTGCTGAGCATCTGCCCAGCCCCTCATCCATGCAGGTGAGGACAAAGTCCTGTAGTTCCCTGGGGACATGTGTAGTGACAAATGTGGGCAGCCTGCAGAGGCACAGGGAGGTCTTTTCATGGGTTGCCACCCTGGCACATCCTGCCCACCTCAGAGGGTGTGTGGTGCTTCTCTGTGCCTGTGGCTGCATCCACTCTCCTCCACTCTGCAGCCTGACTTCTGCCCTGTCTGGTGCCAGTGCCAGCCTGAGGCTTCCTGCGGGACATGCTCAGAGCTCTGGGGTGGGACACACTGGAGAGCTGATGGGCAAAATATTCAGAAGAGAGGTTTGGCCATTTGCTGTTGCTCTTGGAAGCTGTGTGGAGATCTCTCCCTGAAGTCTGGGAAGCCACCAGCCATCAGGCTGCCAGTATAGCCAGCCAGGGTTAACCATGAGGAGAGAGTTCTCCTAACAATCAGGAATTGTCCTCATGTGCTTCCCCCAGCTTCCTTTATTCTCTGAGAAATACCTCCTCTGAGCTGGTCCAGGCCAGCAGCGATCCTGGAGCTTTCCCAGTCAGGTGTTCCCAGGCACACACACACACCTTCCCAGAGTAGGAGCTGTCTTTGCCTCTGGTGCTTCTCAGCACCTGGAACTGCACATCAGGAGCAGTATCTGGAAGAGCAGAGTTAAAGGGAGAGCCTGAACCTCCCCTTGCCTCCATCCTTTGGCTTGTTGCCCAAACACATACTTCTCTTTCAGAAAAGGGAAGGAAGTGGAGGGATCTGGAGCACAATAGGGATGTTTTCCAGGAAATGTTTTCCCAGCTGGGGAGGGGAAAGGGGTGTCTCTGTTACTGCTTTGACACGAACTTAAAAACCCAGACCTTTTCTAGCCAATAGGGTTCTCAAAAGCACTCATCTCCCAGGGAGCCTGGTTTCCTCTGATTCATTCCAGCCTCTCCTGACTCTCTGTACAATAACCCCTGTGAAAAAGCTGTTCCTGCCATCTCCTGTCTTGTGGAGCCTATTGTCCTCTGGAACTGTGTATGGTGGTAACCTCTGTTCTGTGGCCCCCTCAAAGCACAGGGAAAAGATAGTCCCTGTCTCAAGGCAGCAGAATGAGGTCTGGATACAAGGAGGAGCTGTAGGACAAACCCCTCCAGGGCAGTTTGGAGGGGGAGGAGGCAGGAAAGAGCCCGCAAGAGTCTCTTAGTAAGGTGTGGGCACCAGCACAGGGAGCACAGAGCTGCTTATCACAGAAATCTGGAAGGCAACTGTTGCAGGGGCTCTTTGGAGAAATACAACGAGCTGAGGTCAGCACTTTGCACACCAAGTATGAGCTGCATCTGGGACTGGAGAGAAGCTCTGCCTGAGCCAGGGAGAAGGACTTGGCACTTCTAAGAACGGTCCTCCCTGTGGTCTGGAAAGAGGCTGAGTCAGAGGGTGGTCAGGCTGTCATGGGGGATGAGTGGGGTGTCCATGCTGTCTGGGAAGGGAAGGAGGCTGGAGAGCATGGCACAGCTGAGGGCTGGCATAACCACAGGCAGATATTCTAGTTGGCTGTACCCAAGCTGGAGGAAAGAGGCAGATCCAGGAGGGCTGGGCACAGGACTGCAGCTGCACCAGGGCCAAGTTTCTCTCTCCTCCTCCTCCGATTCCTCTGCTGATCATGCAGCTCCCCCTCCTTCAACCCTCACAGGTCTCCGCAGGGCCATGGGCCACAAGATGGTCCCAGAAAGGAAGAGAGGCAAAATTTGGGACTAGCCTCTTTCAGGGGATGTTCTTGGGCAGGAGCACTGCAGCCAGTAGCCACTCACGACCTATTAGGGTCAGGGACATGAGGGAAGAGCAACTATGGGCTGCAAGCACTCCTGTGGCTGTGCTGGCAAACAGGCACTGCTGGCACAGTTGAGACAAGAAACTGTTTTTCAAGGGCTCTGTTTTCCTACCCCGACTGGGGTTACCAGTGCAGTCAACAGCCTGCCTCCCTGTAGCTCCTGGAAAATGGGGCCTGAAATCCCAAGGCTGATCCTGTCCCTCCACAGGAGCTGCAGAAGCAGGCGGAGTTGATGGAGTTTGAGATTTCCCTGAAGGCCCTGTCCGTGCTGCGGTTCATCACTGACCAGGTGGACAGGTAGGTGCCCAGGAGCAGCAGAGGGTGTGCCCAGCTCTCCAGATGGGATTCCTGTGGGGTCACAGCGGGTGCCTGGACCCCTTTCAGCAACTGGCTGTGTCCACAGTGGCCCTGTGCCCTGGGAGGCAAACACAGCAGCACTCCACCCTGCTCCATGGTACTCCTGGGAACTCAGACAATTGTTTCTTTCCTGCCTCTCCCAGCTGCCTCAGGGAGCATTTGTAGATACAAATTCTGGCATTAATCTGCGAGTGCCTTTTCTCCCTTTCTGTCGTATCTCCAGTCTGCCCCTGAGTGCACTGACACGGATGCTGAACACCCACAACCTGCCCTGCCTCCTTGTCGAGCTGGTGGAGCATTGCCCCTGGAGCTGCTGGGAAGCAGGTATGGATCACACCCCATGGTCTCTGGGGCACCATGGTGCTATGCTGGGACGTGCATCCACTGAGGGATCTGCTGTAGGAGCCCTTGCAGAGCTGTTCCCCCTCTACCCTCCCTTCCAGCTCCTCAGTGCTCCCTGCCTGAAGCTGTTCAGCTGGACAGCAGCTGCAGCACAGCTGGCCTGGGGCCCCGGCAGTGCTCCCAAAAGCTGATCCTCACACAGGGCTGGGTCTCTTCTGGGTGATCACAGCCAGCACTGGAGTGTAGCACCTCTGCCAGCCTCACGTGCTCCTCTGAGGAGTCTTCTGGACACAGAGAGACCAGAGTGCCCGTCCCATCTTCTCTGCACCTTTTGGGGCAGCACTCGCTAGAGCCAGACATGGTCTCTCCCAGGCAGCAAACATTGCCCTGATTCTGCTGCAAGAGCTTCACTCTTGCCAAAGGCCTCTGATCAGGCTGTGCCCATCGGCCATCGTCCCCCACCTCTGCAGCCAGGCAGGCCCCCCACAGCCCCCCAGGCTCCCAGTGCCTGCCCTGTGGTGGGGCCGTGGGAACCCGGCTGCCTCAGCGTGCACGGGGGTCACAGCGGGGGCAGGGCAGGAAGAGCTCTGGGAAGCACGTGGCTGTGCCTGCCGAGAGCAGCCCAGCTGGATGCGGGAGCTTTCCTCCTTCCTCTGGCCACAAAACACATCCCTGCTCCCTGCCTGTGTGCTCAGAGTGTGAGAGAGAGCTTTGATCCAGGGCCCTGAGGGAGGGACGGGAAAGAGATGAGCACAAAGGCATTTCCAGGCTGTGCAGATGCAGGGCCATATCCTGCTCTATCCCCTAGAGCCAAAGAGCCACACAGTAGCTGTTGGAGCTTGTTTTGTCATATCTGTCATATTCATGCTGCTTCTGGCTTTGCCTGGCAGAGGAAGCTCGAGAAGAGTGGCCATGCTGGTATCCCAAACTGGGTCTCTCCAGCCACTCTGTTGTTGCAGCATGGGCTGCCCCGCTGCCTACCAGTGCTCTACAATCCTGGCCAAGTACAGAGGGAGATATCCCAGGGATCCTTCTGTTCCTGCCATAGCACTCACTACTGGTTTAATACATGTCCTTTCTGCTTTCCATGCTCTCTAATATTTTGCCTCAGTACCAAGTAGGCTGCTGTGTGGAGCAAAGGGTGGGGAAACTGAGGCAGGCAGAAGCAGAGGGTGAAGCAAGGCACAGGCCAGCATCCCCCCTCTGAGCTGTCTTCCCTCAGGCAGCACTGTGTCTCCCTGGTTCTTCTGTCCCTCAGGCAAGCTCAAGAAGTTTGAGAATGGCACATGGCACGTGGTGCCCCCTGAGGACCAGGTGAAGATGACCAAACTCGATGGGCAGGTGTGGCTTGCCCTCCTCAACCTCCTGCTCAGTCCTGAGTGCCAGCGCAAATACCGCTTCGATGGCTTCAACAAGAGCCAGCTCCTCAAGGTAGGACCCTGCAGCAAAAAGGCCCTGGGCCTTGCCAGCACTGGGCACCTCCAGATATCTGTCCCCATCCTCACTGTGGGCTCCAAGGAGCCAGTGGTGGGCAAACAGCAGGTCTGTCACTGTAGCAGCAGCAGCAAAGCTTGTGTTTGTGAGTGCACCTCATGAGAGTCCCATTGGTGTCTCTGCCACTGCCCCTCAAATCCCTGCTCTCGCTCTGCTACATCCCCAGCTCTGATTCCCTTGTCCTGACCTCTCTCTGTTCACTCTTCTCTCCCCCTCCATGGCCACAGCTCCGTGCATTCCTGACAGACGTCCTCATTGATCAGCTGCCCAACCTGGTGGAGATGCAGAGATTTCTAGGTTACCTCGCAGTGACAGAGCCTGCTCCCCCAAAAAAGGATCTCATCCTGGAGCAGGTATCCTGTGGCTTTTCCTTTACCTCTACAGCCACTCTGGTTTAAGCCTGATAGCTGCCTACCTCTTTTTTCTTCCACCAAGCTCAGCTCTGGAGTGATGATGCCCTGGAAAAGCAGCCAAGTACCCATTTCAGTTACACCCTTATTGCCAGCAAAGCTGCCTGTGGCTGACATGAGAGCCTTGTTCTGCCCTGCAGTGGCCAAGCAATCACATCTAAAGGCATAAATGCTGGGTTATCAACAGCTCTCCAGCTCACACTGAGCCCCTGGGATGGCAGCTGCATGGGGCAGACACAGGCACTGGCTTGTTTTGACAATTAACTCTTCGTTTGACATTTATCAGTGTTTTTCTGTTGAATTCTGGACTGCCCAGGGAAGTCCTCTTTTACAGCCCTGGTCTGAGGCTGCTTGGCACACTGTGTACAGAGGGACATCATGATCTGGTGATAGAGTCTGGAGTTAAACTGGTTCCAGCTGGTGTCTGGGCCTTTGGGAGTTAGGCTGTGAAGGTCTTTAAACAGCCAAGAGATTCTTGGGGGTTTTAATCCATGTAGTAATCTTTGGAGAAAAGTGTTTTTGTGTGTTTCTACTGCCTTCTTGTGAGCTGAGGGGAGAAACTGAGTATGGGGGCAGATCTGCAAAGAGGCTGCTGAGAACTGAGAGCGTAGAGGCTTTCCCCACTGCCAGAGGCTCCCACACTCCTTCCTGGAGGAGATGGGTATGCTGGGCAGTGGCCATCTGGGCTGTCCCCATCACAGCTGGCTGTATGGCCTGGGAGGAGGGTGATGTGCCCCCTCAGAGATGGCTGTGGCTGAGCTGGAGGCATGGCCCAGGCTGGGTGCTCAAGCTGGGGAAGCTTCAGGCTGGCAAGCTGAGCTGTTGGGGCTGGGGATGGCAGCAGGGCGGAGGTGGGCATGGATTCATGCCATGTGCCTTGACTGCTAGCATGTTGGTGGTGCAGTGACAAGCAGCTGCCACACTGGAGACCTCCTCCAGCCCTCACCCAGGCTGCTGCCCTTCTCCATAGCTCTGCTTTTGTGCCAGTGCTGCTCCCGCCCCTGCCAAGGGTTGGGGCTGAGGCCAGGGGCAGGCACGGGGAGCCAGTGGGAAGCACAGACATGGGCTCGCTGCTCTGCCCAGAGAGTGGTGAACTCACTCCTTGTTGCTGAGCCAAGCTAAGGAAAGGCCTTTTTCCATTTAGCTGCTCCCAGAGCAGCCTCCTCCCCTTCCTTGGCTATTTTTACTCTGCTGGAGAAGGCAGCGCTGTTTGAAGCGGCACTGTCCGCTGCAGAGGCTGAACTCGGCGCGCTGCTCTTGGCTGGGATGTTTCCTTTTACGCTGGCCAGCCCTTCCCCGGGTGTTCGTCTTCAGGGAAGTGACGAGCGGAAAAATCTGCTCAGAAAAACGGCTCTGGAGCAGGGGTTCATGCCACTGCCACACGCAGGGTGCTGCGGTCCCAGGGCTTTCTTTTCAGCAGCCCAGGCCTCAAAGCTGAACACTCATTTCCAGCTGGACCCCAAAGGTTTTGCCTTGTTTCACCTCAGTGCCCACTGGCGAGCGGATCCTTCCCCTCCATGTGTCCAAAAGCTCACCCTGACACCCTCTGCACCTCTGCCTCTGCTTGCCCTCCTGGAGGGCCATGCTTTTTGTGCCCAGGGCTGGCTGCCTTCTCCCCAAACCACAGAACCTTTTTTAGGTGTTAGCATCTCTTCCTCCTGCCCTGCCTCTCCCAGGTTCCTGTCATCTGGGACCACATCCTCAAGAAAAACTCAGGGAAGTGGGAGGCCATTGCCAAGCACCAGGTTAAGCATGCCTTCAGCCCCACTGAGGAGGAGCTGAAGCTGCAGGCACGCAGGTGAGGCCCTGGTACAGGTAAGGAGAGTGCCCAGTGGAGCCAGTATCCCCATTAGCAGGGCTGGTGCTCAGCACTGGGAGGACAGAGGGGTCTGTGGCACTGGCTGGAGATGTCCCCTCAGTGGCAGGGTGCAACAGGGACAGCTCACTGCCAGTCAGCAGTTCCCTGTAAGCAGCCTCACCCCTCTCTGCCTGCACAGGTGGGCACAGACTTACAGCCTGGACATGATGGAGGCTCTGGTCCCTGACAAGCCCCGCTGCAGGGTGTGTGGTGTAGAAGCAGCCAAGCGCTGCTCTCGCTGCCGGAACGAGTGGTACTGCACACGGTAAGTGAGCCCTGCCACCCCCTTGGGGCCCCTGCAGCCCCTCAGTGCTCCCCAGGGCACCACAGATCTCACTGGAGAATGCTGTGGGAGGGCCAAGGAAAGCCAGGAGTCAGTCCCACCACTGCTCAGCACCACTAGCTCTCTGCTGGCCACATACCTCTCCAAATCTTGTGAGCAGGTTGATAGGCTGGGCTGCTGGTGGAGGAGGTGCTGGTGAGGGTTGTGTTGCAGCTGTGAGGTGCTGAGCTGCCTCTGCTCACAGTGACAGCGGTGACAGGCTGGGTTTTCCATGGTGACACTGTTTCCGTCCTCTCCACCTTGGTGGGGCAGGAGTAGGAAAGCACCCGTGACCCTGTGGGTGCAGGTGACAGGCTGGGATGTGGCAGCTGGAACGGTGGCAGTAAATTAAATCTGGTCCTGAACCATCTGGCAAGGTCTGGCATTAAACCTTCTTAACCCCCAGGAGTGGGGCCACATCCACCCCCCTCTTGGTCTAATGCTGGGCTATATCAGCTCTGCCCCAGCTCCCAGAGGTGTGTGGTGCTGGAGTTTGTCCTTCTTGCTGCTTTGCCCCCGGGGATGGATGTGGCTCCACTGCCCCTGACAGCAGCTTCCCCTTCTGCAGGGCATGCCAGGTCCAGCACTGGCAGAAGCACAAGCCTGCCTGCAACCTGATGGCCGAGGTGCAGAGAAGTGTAGATGACCTGTAAGAAAAGTGGTGTCTGGCTGGCATCTGTCCCGTGGCTCAGAGGGGCAGAGATTCCCCCAGTGTGCAGCCCACAGTTGGAAAGAAGCTGGCAAAGGTCCCTTCTGCCTGCTCCTAGCCCCAGGCAGCACTAGCCAGGGTCAGCCTCTCCTCTCCTACCACCCCACCATGCTGCCTTCTCCAATAAACCTCCTTCTGCATCCCACAGCTGCTTGGCTTCTGCTTTTTTCTCTCCTAGCTGGAGATAACAAACTGCTTCCTCCCCTCCCTTCCACACGGTGAGAGGCATGTGTGCATTTTCCCCTCTGCAACAGCAGAAATCCCAGAGAACCCAAAAAAGCCGATAAGGTTGTGGTTACCTTACTGCAGCTGGGGAGAAGTGAAGGGAGTGAAGGCCTCTGTGTCACCTCGTTCCATCGTTAGAGCAGTGTGGGCAGCAGAGGATGTGGTTTACACAAGCACCTTGCTATGAGAAAGAGTTTCTTGGGTATTTGTATTTCCCACCTTGCAGGGACGATTCACCCCATTTCCTCTCCCTTGATGTGAAGTTAGCACCAAGGGCTTGTCCCCCTGCTCACCAGCATTACCAGTAAATAGGGTTTACTGGTGGGGATGCCTTGGGGTGCATCCCCACCTCGCACTGGACAGCAGCTGCTGCCAAGGGTCTGGAGCCTTGGTCTAAGCTCAGGTGGGAAAGGTTGGCCATGTCCCTTTCCTGACGGGGTGCTAGACAATCCCTGACGCATAAAAATGGGCTTTTGCACGTGGGCTGCTGCTGCAGGAGCCACGACAGCAGGCAGGAAACCATCTCAGTCCGGCTGAGCAGCCCGTGCTCGGAGCTCAATAAACTCCTCACCCGAAACCCAGGCTGCACGTCCAGGGCTGCAGCTAGCGGGAGCAGGAACGCTCTCCGTAACTCTCCGTCTGCTTCTCAGCCTCTGCCGGGGGTGCCTGCAGCTCCTTCCCCACTGGGAAACTGAGGCAGGGAGCGCAGTTTGTCCTGCTCCTGCGAGAAGAGGCAGAGAGAGCGGAGCGGCTACAGCGGACCCCCCCTTCCCCCACGGCGGCTCCGGGAACCTCATCCCCGCCTCCAGCCCGCCCCGC
>VYXF01007701.1:0-24792 GCA_013397295.1 Polioptila caerulea
CCATGACCTGTGGAAGAGGGGGGACAAGGAATGGGAGACCAAACAAATCACCCTCACTAAGGTGACAGAAAAAATCCTGACGTGTGTATGAAGCACAAGATTCCACAGGTAGAGCATAACTTATGCTGTCCTGAGAATCAAGGAAGGAAAGAACAAGTGTGCCCAGGAATTCAGAAAGCAACTACACTGTTCTTTTGTGAATCAGATCAAGCTTACTGCCTTACCCTGCTTTCAACTTCGAAGTTTGCTGCTCCTCTTTCACATCTGAAGGATATCTGAGCTCATATGCTCCTTTGTTCCAGATATTCCTGCCAATAGCATTACAAACAACACAGATCTTTGTGGTGCTGCTTCATAAAAATTCTTTGATATCATCAAAGATCTTTTCTCCCTAGCAGAGTATCACACTGCACCTCACAACACACCACTTCAGCAGTGGGATAAAGGCATTTGTGCCAAGCTCTGGAGCCAGAAATGATTAGCTAAATTGCAAAGAAAAAAAAAATGGTAGAAAAGCTGGAAGATAAAAAAGAAAAAAATAGCAAATCTGAAGGCTGGAAAGACTGCCAAGATCACAGCTGAGCTGTCTCTAGCAAGGCTGTGTTTTTAATAAGAGCTATAAAGTCAGGCTAAGGTAGACACTGACTCCTTATTTTCAAAGGCACCCAGAATTTATGCACAGGTGAATATGAAACATACATCCACATCAGAAAACAGCTACAAAGAGAGCCTCTAGAACAGGATCTGTGCAAGAGTGTAACACCAGACAATCAGGAAACCAATAGTGTTCAAAACTAGGTAGATGTTGTGTACAATAACTTCCATTTCTGGCACTGTTTCTTAAGGCATATTTCTGCCTGTTTTACTGTTTATGTAGTGCTCTATTTCTGACTACAATTACATGACAACCTCTCACAGACCTCAGAAGGAACTGTTTGGACCACCATGTTTTTTAAAAATTAAACAAGTTACCAGTCATTCTCATCTTGCAAGGACCAAAAATATCCTGAAGCACTCCAGCAGCTTCTCACTGAGTGTCAATTTGACCACAGAAAGTGCTAATAAGATCTTTAACAAGTGTGATTTGCCTTCGTAACTGTCTCCTGAAGAAAAATCTAAAGGTTGCCATTAATGTTACTTTCTCTTCTCAGAAGTACATTTAAGACAATCAGCCCTTTGCTGCACTGATAATCCACATAGTGAAAAAGCTTTCCCTTTCTCCTCTGCCCCCATCTGTGCTTCTGAGGAAACACAGAGCCTTAGAAATAAAGGAAAGTTGCAACGCTGGTCATTCACAGACCTCTCCTTCCTCCCAAATAATGTCTGCTGGCAGTAGTCTGCCCACTCTGGATAGAAAGAAAAAGTTATCCTTTAACTGGCCAGAGCATTACAGGGGTTTGGGAAGCCAGGACATTTTGTTGTTTCTGCAGCTAGAGAAAAAGCAGTCTTTTTGTGAGTACTTGAGTTGTGCAAGAATCACAGGTCTCCTTTCCTCCATCCCATCTCTATCCTGGGCAGTCATCCAGTTTTCCAACAAAGTTTAAATCTCCAGGTGATTTTATCTCTCAGAGTCTCACACATACGAGGGATGAGTATAAACCTTGGGTTGGGATTTGCAGCCTGAATTTTCCCCATCACTTGAAATAGCTCACATTTAATCTTCCAGTTTAGACTCACCTGCAGGAATTAATACATTTGGGAAAAACAAGAATAGCAAACTGGGACAGTGATTCAAAGCCTGAAGTAAAAAATAGACTAAAAATAGATCCATTTTCTATGCAGATACCACTTACAGCTGAACATATGTATCATCACAAACCTATATAAGCCCTGGCTCTTACTTTCTGTTTCCTCATACTTAAGAGCCTCCTACACAATTATTTCCTATATGATTCTTTCCTTCCTACCCACCCCAGCCACTGCCCTTCCTGGTAGTGCGCCAGTTCTGTCATTGTTCAAAGGTGAAAAACAAAACCTATCCCAGGAACTCAGTCTGGCAAAATTATTAATTCAAGAAGAGGGACACAGCCCAGTACAGGGGCCTCTGAGCAGGGCTGGTAGTGCTGATATGGCACAGAGTGCCACGTGCATCACTCTGCTTTCCACTCGCTTCGCAGTGACAGAGGGGACAGTCCTGCAAGGACAGAAAGCTGGTCCCACTCAAGGAGGCCAAAAGTTACACTTAGGATTAACTTCCCAGCCAAGTAATAATGAGGGTGCCATGAGGATGCTCTGAGGTATGAGAATGAAGTGGAGGGCAAGCCTTTAAGTTGTGAAGAGAAGCAGGGCTTGCCTCCCACGTAGCCTCAACACACAGCTAACAATTTTATCCATTTATACCATTTGTGGAACAATTTGACTTGGCATCTAGGCTGCCCAGGGGCAACCTACAGCTTCTGCAAAGCCACAAAATGAAGCTGAATAATGAAGTTCTGAATATTTGTACCAACAGGAGACCTGCTCCTCCAAGGATTATTGGCATTCTGTAAAATTTCACTGTTGAAATTTCACATTTCTCTTTCCAGTTTACATGATCAACTCCCTGGTACTTTGGTTTATTATATTATTTTTTTTTTCCCTGAGAAAATAAGCAGACACTATATGGAAGAGAATTAGCCTTCATTCAAAACATGTTTTGCAGAACATTTGTTTCATTCAGTGCCAACCAGAAGATAGACAGTAATCTTTTGTGAGGTCTGGATCTATTGTCCAGGTGCAATTAGCTGATTATTACACTTCCCATTTCTGTTATCGTAGATCTTTAATTCTTTTTGTAACATGATGTTCTTTAAAAGATGTTTTTCAGAGTAAGCAGAAGATATTTCTATTTGTCCTAATTGTTCAGGAAATTAAAACAGCCAATATTTTTTCAGCTAATTAGCTTGAAATATTTTGTTTGCTACTCCCAGAACCGACCTGTAACATCTTTGTTGCTCTCTCTCTAAATCACCAACTGCTCATTTGCTTCCCTTCACAGTCCAACATCACTCAGCAACTTTTTCCACGGGACATTTCCTCTCACCAATTGTTCATTTGCTCATAACAAAACATATCCTAATGGACACATTAAGCTTTTTTTTTTCTCTCCAAATATGACATAGCATACTGCTGTTGATAGCTGAAGTCACTTCTGCAGGAATAGAGGCTGCTGCTTCACATAGGAGGAGTAAGGGTGTGCAACAGGCCACGGCACTGCAGGCATGGGTAGGTAGGATACTGAACAACTACTGCTTCATGTTCACTAAATTCTTTAAACATTGTGATTATGGGGAAAAAAGGGAAGCGGGAAAAGTTTTAGGGCTTTGTCATTGCTGCTTTAGCCAGGAATTAGTGTGATCACTTTCTGTAAGTCATAAGGGTCTTTAGGTATCTCTGTCAGCACCATATAGGACCCAAAAATTAAGTCTTTCACGTGACACACAAGTTTGAGAGACCTGTTTTAACAACATTTGTCTACACTTGATCTAGGCTAACCACTCCCATGTAACTTTCTGTAGACCCTCTTTCTTCAGAATTAATTATTTGTCCACCTTAAACTTGATGTTATGGAAGTCATCCACAGGAAGCAAGGCCCTACACACCTTACCTTGGAAGTCTCTGTGGTTTCTGAAGTGTTTGAGATTTTGCCTATCTGCAGACAATCTGTTTCTGTAGCCATTGCACCTGGTACTCTTAATCCTTCATCAGATTCCAAACTGCTGTCGCAAGGCTAAGGATTTAAAACTAAATTGACTCCTTCTTTTGACATTGGATCGATGCCCCCGTGAAGTGTACTGCAATGAAGAATCATGAGTGAAGTGCATTTCCTAATGTATGGTTTGCTTTTACTGCTGCTTCAGTGAAACACGGAGTGCTTACTTACAAAGGTCGGTGCATGAAACACCCATCAAAAGTTTTCTATGAAAACAAATCAGAGCACACTTAAAATAGCAGTAAGTCTCCTGAAGGGCTGGCAATTGCTATTTGGTAGTGAGACAGGGAACACTCTCTCTATCCATAAATCAAGATGCCACAGAAAAAAGCAACAGGACTTCTTCATATTCTCCTTTCCTACACCTTCACCCGTTCTCTCGTAATATCATTGCTCCAGGAAAATGATGAACACTTACAGGAAGAAAATTGTTCCACTGCCAAGCCTGTTCAATACACGTCATCCTTCAGCTTGTACTAATAGCTTGTTCTGGTGGCATTCGCAATACAAACAACCATCTGCAAAGCCTGAAATCATCAATAGACTTCTAAATATATCCTGCATAACTAAAAAGTTTTGAAATGGCCATGTCTGGGTTTGGGGGTTTGTTTGTTTTTTCAGTTTTTTTTCTTTTGTTTGATTTGGTTTCTTTTTATTCTGTCTTTTGGCTTAGGAAAAACGTACCAGAGATTTTAAGGTGTGCATATCCACAAAAGTAGATTTAAAACTCTGTACATGTGCTAACTAAAGCAGTGGTAGTGCTCATCTAGCTAAGGAATGTTGTTAACTTAAGCTATTATCCTAGAATTGCCATTTTCTAAAATAACCCCGGGTCTCAGAATAAAGGAGGAAACTACACCAGTACAACTTTCACCCTTTCTCCACTCTAGTTGCAACACAAAGAACTCATGGCAGGAAAGCAAATGAACTACAATAGCCTGTAAGACAGACATATTTGCAAGAATATTTTGCATCTTCAGCTTGAAATTCCTTACTGCTCCCTGGCAGATTGCCTTTCCTAGAGCACCATGGAACAAGAAGGAGACAAGACACCCATATGTTTCCCCTCACTCCTAAAATCCAAAAGGCACATTCTCTGGTGTCCTTTTGTCTGGCATATTATTTCTTTTCTCTTATATAACTAAAATGAGACATAAATGCATGGAGTCAGACAGGTACTACATGTCCATAAAGCACCTGGAAGAAGATATGCAGGGGTAGGGAGAAAACAGTAATTTTGCTTGCCCATAATATAATGGTGGGGTTTTGTCTTTGAATTAATTTTAAGAATAGATTTTAAAAAGGTAGTTACAGGCCGCATAATTTCTGTCTCAAGTTGCGTGAACATCAAGTTCTCTTTTCCATAGTTCATTTGAGGAATCCAGCCAAAAGTAAACCTAGGAGAAGAGGAATATCTGACAGTACTTATGCGTAGCATCACATTTGTAATGTCAACTATCCCAGGCAGTTCAAGACAAATAATTTTGGATATCTTACAGCAGGCTTTATTGGAATTTGGGACGGAGGGGAGAATTATGTAGGGGCATGCAAAAGTAGCTGTAATTTCATAGCAGAACATAAATGAAAACATTTTTTAAAAGTGTCATCCTAAACAAAAAATGTGAAGTCAGAGAGAAACCTCCAGGAAGAATTAAAATATATTTGAAAGAAAACTATACTCACTGAAAAAGAGGCACATAGTCAGCATAGGTGCCAGCAAACCACAGCATGAATAAGACCTGGCAGAATACTGAAACTTAAAAACCCTTTAAGTGCTCTGTTAAGAGCAACTGAATATCACTCTGTGTGATGCAGGATTGCTACACACCAGGAATTACTCCTTCACCCCAGCTTGTGTCACTCTAATAAATATATGTACATATGAGGCAGGGCATACCTAGAGGATTATTGCTTTGTGTCAAAACATCCCGGCTGACTAAAGCAATGAAAAAAATGGATCACATATTTTTACTTAATCTCATGCTCACTGCGAGGGGTGAGCTACTGGCGGCCACGGCAACCAGTAGGGAGCAGGAACCAGCGCAGGTGGGCAGCAGCCTTTAAGGAGAGTCCAGAGGAAAAACCACATCAAGAACCCGTGAGTGAGAAGGTAACAGAGTAGCAGCTGCTAGTGAGCAAGGACTATTGAGGAAGAAGCTAGTCTTAAAGATAGTCACACCGGGAACTTCGGTCAGTCTACCACTGACCACTGCCTACACACCACTCCCCGTGCTGTTTACACAAAAGCAGAGACTGTGCAGGCAGCAGGGAGGTTTCACAGAATGCTCATTTCCACAGAAAGGGGCACCCAAAACTTACACCTTGTTTGGTTTTTGTAGGGCTCTTTTTCACTGCAGACTAACAATAAATGTTATGACACTCCACCTTGTGCCCCCAAACTGTGCATGCTCTTGTGTTGAGCTCTCAGCCTTTATTTTTATACAACCAAGGATAGGTTTATAAAACTTATATACAAGGTTTTATAGGAGCCAAGCAATTCAACCATGCTCCCATTAAATTACATGTCTGTGAAACAGAGCCTGGAAAGGGAAATTTCCTGGCAAATACAGAAGAGAAGCTGGAAAGATCAATTGATATAACCTGTTCGTGGCCCATCTGTTATTCAGAGGAAGCAATTGGGCAGACAGTGTTACAATCACTAATACTTTCACACAGGTGCAGCACCATCTGCTTCTACTCTTTTTGGCATGGAGCTATTAGATGTTCAATCCTAACTCCCTGATTTAGGTATAGGATGAAATTGGTAGGTTGAACCTTTACAAACCAAGGAAGACCATTGTCAAACACTTGAAGGAAGATCAGAGCAGAGAACACTTAAGAAGCCTGAGAGTAGGCTGTACCTTGCAGACCTGTGGTATAAGACTTGTAATAGGCATTTTATCAAAGAGCAGATATACTTTTAAAAGCCTCAAATACACATTTTTACAATGAGTAGGGCTCATTGTTTTGCTAACACTGAGGCTTCACTAAAGGAGGTTCCCTTCTCTCAGGTGAAGAGAGAAATCAGGGAAACAAGCTCTTGACCAGCCATAGCTGCACATGTTCACCCTGGCTGCTCTGCTGAGGAGTACTGAGTGTTCAGAGGGTTAGGCTGGAGTGTTTGCTCTCAGGAGATGGATATCCATGCTTGTTCCACCTGCACTTCCAGAACTCAGTCTGACCTTTGTGTATGGACTCGTTTTACAATAGGTCAGACTATTTAGCCTTTTGTTTGTTTGTTTTTAAATTAAGGCAGGATGTCTTCAAAACTCATAGCTCTACAAAATTCAGGTTCAAAACTGGAACTATGTGAACTTACTCAATGGCTCTTCTACCACTTGTAAGTTTGTGTTTTGACATGGAACAATGATCCCTCATGCAGTCTCTGGCATTAAATACCTGCTTGCTTTCTGTTTAATTACTGGAGTAATAAATCTCTTCTTTACAGTTTATTTAAAATACCTCCCAAGCACATGATCCACACACAACATTGTTTGTGCTTAGAGGCCCCTCAGCAAAAGCATTCAATTATTGAATTGTAAACTTACTAGAAAACTCTCTCTTCTGACTTGTGGTAAAAGGCAGAATATTGCTGTTATTGGCATTGTTGAAAGTTTACAGCAGGGACTCACCATTTATTTTTTCAACTAGAAGTTTCCACGGGATATCTAAAAGATATTTATAGCTTGGATTTAACAGATTTCACCATGTTGAAAGAATTAGTTGGATGACTTCAGTTAGAAGAAGCACTCCAAAGATTGTTTAATCTGCTTGAAAAAGAAAAAGGGGGGGAAATAATCCAACAAACAACAATCCCCCACAACTTTTAAATTTGAAAATTTGAAGTCTTTTTTATCTTATTAACCTACTTGAAATCTGTACCAAGAACCTGACAAAGTTAAATATGAGGAGCTGACTATCTTACTGATCCAAAAAGGAGTTATTGGAAATTAAAAGGATTGTCATAGGCTGAAGTCCTTCTTTTCCCTTTGATTGGTTCCAGGATAATACACTATTATAAAATAAATAAAAATAGTCATAAATCTTTGACATGAAAATGGGTGGCTCAGCTCTGGGCATATGCAATCACTGTGATTATGTGTCTGTTTAGGCAGATAAGTGGAAGTATGGAGGGGGTTAATGCTTATATGAGGAATTTCAGGCACTTTCCCTCTCTCCCATAAAGCTATTGGAGTTGAAATTCACTACAGAACTGTTTGGACTCTTTCCCATGGGACATGAAATCCTGTGAAATAGCACTACATCCAGTGGGAACTGGTAAGTTTATCTTGCAGTTGACTGCGATTTTCATGTGACTTTGATGGTCGGTCTGTTTTCAGGCTGATCTTCCTTAGACATGCCAGTCAAGGCATCAGCTGACCAAGATCCTCTCTGTCTGCAAAGTAATTACTCTGACTGCCAAACCCTTGGGAAGCCCTTTGCAAAGATTTGAATGCAAGGCCCTTTTGGCATTGAAATGCTTCTTTCCGAAGTATCTCATATCTCATTCTGACCAATTAGAAAGACAAGGAGAACTTCACTTTCCAAAACACACATTGGAATGAGAGCACTTAATGCAAAGGCTGTGCCCTGGGAGAGGGATGGCCTATGGGATTCTGAGTCCCAGCCTGCATGAGCAAACACAGGAGGCAAAACTGTCACACTCAGTCCCTGAAAAACTCCTGGTTCCACAGACCCACTTTGTCAAAAAGGACAAACTCTGCAAAAGGGGCAGAGTTAGAGCTGTACTGCATGGGTAAAAAGGAGATGTTCCAAAGAAAGCACCTGCTGTGGCAAGTCAAACAGAAGTATAGCCTCAAGAAGAGATTCCTCTCTGCCCCAGTTTGTTGCACACTCCTGCTTCTACTGATTCCTTACTACCTCTCACCAGGCAAAATCTTGTGCCTTGAATTCCAGAGCCAACACACTACTGCTCTGCTCCTTTACTTGGAAAAACACCCACCACCACCACCAAAACCACATTTCTCTTTTAAGTCAAGTAAAGAGTAATTTAACATTTAAGTGTTCAAGATCTGGATTTTCTCATTTTTTCATCTGTTCCCAGGTTTTAGTTTGAATTTTAGAAATATTCGTCTCATATAGCACAATGTTAAACATGTGACTAGGAATAAATAATAAATAATACCTCAGTACCAGACATCATAAACAAAGATAAAGGTAAGAGGAAAAATGTGAGAGCTAGTAGTTTCGGTCTGTCCTAAGCTTTTAAATGCTAAGACTATTTACCTTTGTAGACATAATATTCAGAAGCAGCATTAAGACAGGATTGCTGCTTTGGTCATTACCTAGAAGCGCAGCGTGGGAGGAAAAGGGCGAGAAAGGAGGAGGAAGAGAAATCATGGGCAGGCCAAGATCCCCACCTAGTGAGAGAACTCCTGCTTTGCAGGGGTTTGCTAAAACTCCGGACAAACTCCTGGTGCCGGAGAAACCAACAATCCAACCCTGCCTCATGCGACAAGGGTCCGCTGAAGGAAGGACTGTATATTGCTCCAGGATTAGGAAAAAACTCACAGCTCGATCTGGTCCAGTGAAGTACGTAGCACTTCGTTGGTTCTTTTTGCTTGCTTATTTTAAAAACTATCAAGGAAAACATTTTCTTGTACTTGCGGAAAACCAGCCTGGCGAAGCACTTGTTCTAATATTCCCCAAAGTAACAATTTAGATAAAAAGTACTTGAATATTATTTGAACTGGAAGAGGCTTTTAATTAATTATTTTTTCATTAGTTAACAGAGGCGTGAGTTTTCTAAACTGGTGGGATCCCAAAAAACACAGAATAAGTACTGCATGGAGGAGGAAGTGTTCCCTCTGCATGAGGGACACAGCTCTGGCTGTGTACCTTTGTGCAGCACCTGTCTCTGAAGGAGAGCTGGGCGAAGTATGAAGATTGTCTGGAATCTGTCTTTAATTCTTCCAGCAGAATGCATTACTCTTTTCTTTCATATCTCACTGTTTTCTTTCCCTTCCTGTCCAGAACTGCCATTATTAAAAATGCTAAACTTGAGGCATGATCTTTGATGTGGATGCCTACCTTTTTATTTTCAGAGTAGTAAAACTCTCCTAGCCTTCCACATGAAGCTCATGCTGCCTCCCTTCTGGTTATTTCAGCATCCTTTCCCCCCATTCTGAGAAATACACCTTTCCTTGCTCCCTTTCACTCTCTACAAAGATCCTCACCATAATTCAGTGCATCCTAGTCTTGCCCACCCTGCCTCTTGCTCTGCTTCCCCATCCTAGCGAAGTCCATGTTTTTATTTCAAGGTATTCCAAAGTATGTGACACTCAGGCTCTCTAATGCTCTATCAGGGCATTTTCACCCACATCCAATGAGCCTGTCATGTCACTGTCTGGAAGGGACTGACTTCTCAGGCACTGTTATGCTTTATCTCTAATTATTCAAGTTACTTAGCTATGTGACAAGAGCCTCAATTTTGACTTTTTAAAAGACAATTTTCTAAACCCTATCATTTTAGCATGCTGAACAGTGCTATTGCCTCGTACTTCCCATCCTGCCTTGAGGTGACTGTTTTCTACAGCCTTACACTCAGGTGCAGCCTCTTTAGGGTAGGTCCTGTGCATGCATGGCAGCACAAGATGGGAAGAGTCAGGGAGTAAGGCTCTAGGCTGTCCAGTGCTGGGAGCAGGGCTGCACATCTCTCCCAGGGTAGTCAGGGAATAACAACCTCTGATGAGGGAGGGTAAGTGGAATTGTACTAAAAGCAGAAGCTGCACCCGGCTAGGTTTGGAAATGGAAAGGCATCCATTAGCTGTAACTGCTCCAACACTACAGAGAGAACAAATAGTGCAGGCATTAGAAACATTCTTTTTTAAGGCACCATTATTTATTTTTTTAATTTTTTTTTAGATAGCACCAGGGACAGTTTAGGCAGCTCTGAAGTAAAATGCAATCACAGTAGGATGGCTTTGTCTGGTTCTGAAACAGTTGTGTTGGGATAAATTCCATGTTAAATAGGAAGCTATATGCTCAGACTACTGATTACTCTGGCTCCCCTTCCACTGATAACATTTCAAGCTGCTATTCTACAATAATATTTTCAGTCAGCTTTTAACAATTTTAAAACCCCCTGATAGTGCCAGTATCTATAATGCCTGGAATGTCAGTAATCAGTGTTGTTCTATTATCCATCAACAGAGTTGGGCTGACACATGCCATAATTTATTTGGACAAAAGGAACATACTTGAAATAAAAATAGTGTCCTCATGCTCCCTGAATAATTTTAACTAATATCCTATTTTACAGTTCAAAAAGCTTCTGTGCCCAAGCTTACTAGGAATACTTGAAAAATAACAAATACTTCTAAAAGAAAAGGTAGACCTCACCACCATTTACAAAGCATAGTTAGGAGGAGAAGCTCAATTAAATATGGACATACATATTTACATGTCTATATGTACATATATGCTTGTTGACATGTGGAATACTTTAACACAGTTTTATTCTGGTTGCATCCAACCATCAGGCTAATTACTTTTGGTATTCTAAAGCTGACATTTCTCTCGTGTGTCAGGAAGAATGAAACTGATTTAAAAACCTTTCTGTGAAGCAATGTAAGATGCTCTGCTTAACAGCATTCCCTGAAACTAAGCTTCTCAGAAAAGAAGAAAATCTATTCTTTGGGAGAATATGTGTCTTAAAAATAAGCACATCTTATTTTTTAAGAAGGAAAAAAAAAAAAAATCAGTTGTGAGTGAGGCATTGTGGGATACTGGAGATAGCATTTGGACATTGCTCTTCCCAGAGGGAGGGCTCCAGTTTGGGCACAGAGATGACTTACCTGGAGCAGCTCTCCCGCCCTCAGCTCCTGCTGTCCCCTGGCTCCCGCTGGGGACACGGCTCAGATTTCACAGATGTTCCCGAAGAGCTCCAGGGCAGGCAGCCGGGGAGCAAGGTGGCAGTGGAACATCCCAGCTGTGTTCAGAGGCAGATCCAGAGGGTACCCAGCTGTTCTGCAGAGGCAGGTACCCCACACAGGGTGCAGAATTAAGGTAGCTGCTTGCTTCTGGCAGTCACTCTGAAAGTTGATACTTTTGCACAGCATTGCATTGTGCCTTACACAAGTTCCTCCAGAGTTTATAACCAGAAGATTCGAGTATTTTGAATCCTTTCCTCTAGATCGATTTCCCTTTTTGTGCCTCCATCACTCACAGTAAAAGTTCATCTTGAAAGCAACTTTAACTCAAAAATTAAAAAAAAAACCCCACACAAAAAACTTCAAAAATACAAAGGAAAATAAAAAGACCAATACAAACAAAAAAAACCCCTCAACTACCTTGAGACATAGCAGTCTGGTTTTATACTCTCTAAAGCCCCTTAAGCACTCTGTAAGTCAGCTCCTGCGATGCCATCTCTAAAAGGAGTACTTTCAGTCTCCATGGAAAACACACAGATTTACTAGTGAATGTTTTCAGACAGACTATTTAAGAAAATATAAAGCAAACTTTTTTCCTTTAAAATAAGCAACACAAAGCTTACACTACAGTCTGTCAAAATGGCATTTCCAAGAGATAATGACTAATCATGGTGAATTAGACTTCCTCAAAAATTAAGTATGTTGGACAAAGGCAGGAATAACTAGCAGCTATATACCTCAGCAGGACCACAAAAAAACTCTATAAAAGCATTTACATCATGTTGACTAAGCATACCTTTCCCAAACAGCTTTCCCTTGGGAGCTGGATTAACCTGATGAACCATATCAATCTGGTTCCCATTTCTGCAACCAATTTGTTTTCTAAACTATATACACTCAGCTGCATAAACAAATCCTTATTATAACCACAGAAGGAGCTGCCTCAGATTCAAACTAGCCATTTGCAGATGTTTCATTTGATTAGGCTTTTTTCCACATGCTAGAGTTTAACTATAAGGAACAGAGGCCATAGGTTATAAAGCTGTGTGTGGCATCAATGGAGAAAAGAAGGTATTGCCCACAACACACTTCAGTCTTGTGCTAACACAGGTACCAGTGAGGGTTTTTTTCTATCTATAAATCACAATTGAGACAATTGCAGGAACACACCACTGTGGTCTACAAGAAGGTACATAATTTAATTACTAATTTTAGCTTTATTTTATGTGTACATCTGTACATTTCAACCAGATTCACAAAATGTAAAACTTGTGTTACCAGAGTATTTCATACAGAGGACACATAGCTTCATGATTACTTAGAAGAACATGCAATGAGCTACAGGAAGTTTATGAAAATATTTTAATAGAAAATTTTAGTTAAATAAATGAACATGAGAAATCATGTTTAAATTGCAAATTCTGTTTATAAGCTACGAGACATTTCCTATCACCAAAACGAAAAGAAATATAAATAACTACTTTAAAATACTTTAAATCTTACAATTGGACAACTGTTCCACTGTGTCTACATTCTAAAGAATGGGAGTGGAAACTGTGCAGAAGAATGTTTTACTATAAATAATTGTCCAACTGTTATTGCTGTTTTTCAAAGAACCTGGTTTTTTTCAAAGCATGCAATGAAAACTTCAAACTAAACAGACAGCTGAATAGACATATTTAGGTTGCTAACACAATTAAAATGCAAAAGATAACTACAAAAGTTTTTCAAAATGTTATGGTTTGTTTGTTTTAGGTTTTTTAATATGTACATAGAGAACTGTACACAAACAGGGAAATAAAAAAGTTGCTTAAAAATGAAATATAGTAGTATACAGTATTTACAGCTTAAATGCCACCTTTTTTTTAACTGGAGCTAAACTATCACATGAGCATGCAGTACATCCACAACTTAGAACAAGTACCTTTTGCACACTGTACAAGGCATAAGTCAACTAAATCTTAAATCACTCTTCTCCATCACTGTTGCTGCTATCTTTGAGCTTCATAACAATGCCTAGGTCACAACACTTCAGCTTAGGTAACTCCATAAAGTGAAGATATGAACATCTATTTCTAATACAAGTTTGAAGAAATGCATTCTATCAACAAGACAGTTTATGGTGAGATACCAACAATATTCTATTGTTTAAGTCATGCTTGATGAAAAGCTATACTGAAGAAGCACAGGTCTGTCAGTGGACTAATGGATATTTTTTACCTTTGTCATTTCTAAAGATTTTCAAATTCCGATTTTCCTCTCCTGATTGTTCAGTCAAATCCAAATGTACAATACTTATTTGCAAAGCTTATAGTAAAACTGTTCAAGTTATTAATACAGATGCTAAATACTTTTTCTAACTGTAAAATAGCTATTTATTCTTAGTGGTTTCTATAAGCACTTCTGAAGAATTGTGTGCTATTCTATATATTGTCACAGTCAAAAGTTTAGTTCTATAGATACCTGATTATCCTCTAAAACACCCAAAATATTAAGGACCTTCAGAACTTCATAATCTGTACAAAATTTAGGCACATTTCAAACAAGTAAAACCTCTAGCCAAGTAATTTTAAAAGGTTTTAGATTTTTAGCTCCCATATACCTTATCTTGATGGACAATCCAGAATGGATTCGTTTCAACGGTGTTGATACTAAATATCTCAAGTAAACCTAAAGAGTTAGGTCCCAAAGCAAAAGGAATGCCATCTGTATCAATCAAGTATTGTTTATTTTACTGAAAATGTCTCCTCAGTATTTACTTTGCCTTGTGGTTGGTGTTTTCCAGTCCATAGAAGAAGCACAAAAGGACATACTATCCATTCCCTTCAACAGCTGTCAAATCCTGCCAGGATTCATACAGTAGCTTCACAAAGTCTTCAGTAACTACAAGATGAAAAATCAGAAGTGACAAAACATGTGTTCCTGACAGAAAATACTTCTTTGGATCACTTTTTTAGAGCATAATTGTTTTTATACCTGCCACACTGGGAGAACACTCCAAGTAGTAATACATCTTCACAGGCTTTGAGATGTCCTTGTGATTACATTTAAAATTAATGCACAACCTGAATTCAGGCACAATTATGGGAAACAGCAGAAAACAGTATGCTTCAGGACATAATCTGTCACAATTTTAGGATATCAAACATATGTACTCAGGTTGAATTATACTTTCTATGATAACTTCATTTTCCCAAAATTATGTGCAGTCACATACACAAATTAATGAACCCATTTGAAGATTTCACTGCTGTAACAGACTACAGAATACTTCTCCCACTGACCTTAAAGGTTGTGATGGTGGTGACCAACATGCAACCAAATATCTGACCTTTAGTCCAAAACAAACATTCAGCTCTGTAAATTCATCTCTACTCAAAAAACATCTATTCCTTCTGAAGCAACAGCTGAGGATTTGAACAGTCTTTCCACCTTGGGCTGCTCCCAATCTAAAGCCTTAAAAGAAGTTATAATTCAAAAGGTATCAATATGCTGATGCAATTGTGTGGTAAATTTTGGTAACTCTGAAAAAAGTTATGATTTAGCATTTTTATGTATGTAATACTCCATCATAATTTAAGAACAATATTCAGAATTCCATTTTGTCTCAAATTCCTTGGAATTAGAATGGTTGTTAGGATGACAGCTGTGACCTATCTCCATGGGTTTCCCCTTAACTGAAATACACATACGATGAAAACCCTGTTTCTAGAAACAGAAGAGCAACTGTAAAAAAATTGTCAGGTTCACAATTGCATTTCTAGGCCTTATTAGAGTCACATACTTTCTGAGAAGGGGGGCTAACCAATTAATCCACAATCCATTACACCAAGTAATACTATTGTGTCTATTTATCTGGTATTATACACGTGTGGTGTTGGATGGCCGTGTACAAAATGTGCAGTTTTATATGCTCATGATATAAATACTTGGATTTAATGCAGGCAAGGCATTATTAAAATGCACCTAGTGCATGAAATACATAAAATAAAACAAAAAAGAACAGTTCTTATAGTTATTAGAGCTCAGACTCCATTACAGTTTCTGCTCAAATGGCATTATACATGTGCCTCCCACAACAAAACTCAAATACAGAGAGTAAGCAAAATAAATATCAAGGTACAATATGTTGAGAGGGAAACACTATTTTCTTTATAAAAATCAAAATGGTGTACTTCAAAAGGAGAAAGCTACTTTAGACAAAATCAGATCCATTTTGAATGTTCAAAACCGGTTAAATTATTGGTTTCTTCAAAAAAAGGTCAACAGCCAATCACGGCTAGCCAAAGCACACAGTTTCATAAATTCAAAATTACCCAGAAAATTAAAGATAATAATTATTTGGAAACTTTTTTTCCTTGAAACATAGCTGCACGTTTTGAATCAAAACAAAATTTTTTGATCTGGGGCATAAGTCGGGCCAACTAGAGCAGTGCCAAATGTTCTTTAGCTGCTTCCCAAGAACCAAAAGAGTAACCAGCCCCAGTCCGTGCATACCAATGCACAGAGATTGTGGCAGGGCTGTTGAATGCCTGAGTCAAGGTCAGAGAGGCTGTGTCCAAGGGGAATCTCCAAGTAGGCCTCTACTACTGACCTCTAAATCAAGGAAATGACACCAATTAAATAATGTTTGGGTCACTTCAGAAAGCTTTGGGTCAACAGAACTTGGTTCCATAGGTGATTTTGGCTGCCTAGAACAATACAGCAGCCCACATGTTATCCATCAAGTTCCTGGAGTATGTAGAGGACATGTTTGGAATACAGATGGTTAGATGTGCCAATCAAGGGTGAGGCACTGCTGGACTTGCTACTCAAAAGCCAAGGAAATCTGCTTAGTCAAATCCCCAGTCAGTGATGGCTTTGGCTGCCATGATCACAGTACTGGAATCCTGCTGAGCACGCTGAAGGTCAGTGTTAAAACAAACATTTTAGATTTAGAAGAGCAAACTTCACTGGGCTCAGAGCATATGGAAAGGGATGCCATGGAGGATAAAAAAGCTATTGAGTGCTGGGAGTTTTTCACCAACAGGCTCCTTGAAACACTTAACCAATTCATCACGTGGTCATTAAGGTCAGGAAAGAGGCAGAGCAAGAGACCTCCTTGGCTTAACTGTGAACCTCTGAATCTGCTCAAAGCCAGAAGAGAAGTGTACCAGAGATGGAAAAGCAGAAAAATACACATTGAGAACTAAAAGGGCATTGATAGGATGTACAGAGAACCTTAAGAAGTTCAAAAAGGACAAGGGTAAGATCTTGCACTTGGCAAAACATAATCCAGCAGTGCAGCACAGGCTGGGATGAAGCAGTGAGGAGCAGCTCCATGTGAGTGAGCAGTGTGCTGTTATGGCAAAGAAAGCCAGTGGGATCACTGACAGGATGGACTGCATCAACAAGGGCATCACCAGCAGAGATAAAATCACCATTATCTCACTCAGCACTTGTCAGACCACGCCTGCAATACTGGATTCTCTGTGTTCAGCTTTGGTCCCTGATATGCAAAAAACCCACACAAAACCACAGACAGGGTGGAAAGGGTCCAGAGAAAGGCCACAGGGACAATCAAAGGTCTGGGAAGCCTGACATATAAGGAAAGGAAGAGAACTGGGTTGATTCAGCCTTGAAGAAAGAAGGTTTAAGGGGGCCTTTATCACCATATTCCAATTTTTAAAGGATGGCTACAAAGAAGAGACTCCCTTTTTACAAGCAGTCACATGGAGAAGATGAGGGATCATGTGTACAAATTACTTCGTAATATTCCAGTTGGACTCTGGAATAATGCCATTGGAACAAAATCCACAGGGAAAGGTTAGACTCCCCAGCATTAGACACTTAAAAGACCTGGCTGGTCAGGGTGCTGGGCTACCTTGTCTAGACCATGCTATTGACAGGAAAGGTTGGACCAGACCATTGTTGAGGTCCCCTCCAACCTGGTATTCTATAATTCTATGATCACATTGATAAATTGAAAGTGTGTGGAATGTCTAAATCTTTGACAGCAGCAGCTTCTAAAAAAACATTACTTTTTTTTCACATTAAATAATATATTCAGTGCTCCCCCTTCTTCCAAATACTAAACTGTGTCAATGCATTATTTGCTCTGCACAATGCAGAATGTGCTCAGTGATAAAATATAGAGACAGGCAGAGCTGATTGAAGATAGTGCTAAAACATCCAGTGTGGACAACACTGAATTGTCCAAGGGGAAACAGGGTACAGTCAGTGCCATTCACATACAAGATATCTTTGTAGCTTAATTAAGAGGGGGAGTGGGAAGGGAGGCTATCTAAAGTAATTTTGTTTTTCTTGGAAAAGCTATTTCAGTTGCTAGCACATGTCAGGTATAAATCACACTCCACAAAGCCACCATTCATTCTCATATATATAAATATATATATATACACACATATACACATACTGACTAAAGCACCTTATGCTTAGCAAAGCTGTTTCTAGGGATCTGGAATGAAAGTTCCAAGTTTTGCAGACATAAGGCCACTTACACTTTCTTTCACTGCTGGAGTTATTAAGCAGTACATTCATACTGTACTGATCAAAGAATGCTTCACAGACAAACTTTTTATCATTATAAACTCCTCACAAGAAACAGCTGAAAACAAACTTCTGTGAAATAAAGCCTTGTCCCTGTTAGGCCACTTAAGCATTATTATATCTGCCTGTCTCCTGTTGCCAGGCAATAATGCCACATAATGCAGAGACAACTAAGCACATGACAACATTCTAAAAGTGAATACAATGACCTATGCAATAAAAATTGTTAGGAGAAAGGTAGCTTGAAACCGGCAAAGGTGCCTCCTTGTCCAAGGGGGAAAGTTACAATGGCAACAACTTCATAGGCACAGAAATAAGAATGAAGAATGAAGTTCATCAATGCAAGCATATGTATCTCATCAGTTAGCAGCAGACTGCTGTAGTTTAACTTAGTGAAAGACAGCAAGCCATTGACCAGTGGCAGCATAACAGCCTCCTATAAAAATAAGAATTGAGATGTTTGGGGAAATTTGGAACCTGTGAATAAGTTTCAGTGTGAGATAAAGGCATGAAACAAAAATTACTGAACACAGTCCTTCATGATACGGTTGGTTTTGATCCAGACAAGCATTCCCAGGTTGTCAGATAAAGTCTGCTGAACAAGACAATGTATCAAGTAGCCAAATTGGTTAGAAATAATCAAAACAGAACAAGAGTGAAGATGTGACAATTTTTTTTAAGCCCTCTCCCCAAAGCATATATGTAACAAGGCACATTAGGAGAAATATCTTCAATTACTTTATTATTCAATTTGACTTAAATACCTGAAAACAGTTTTCTCACAATTTAAGACAATGGGGAGAAGTTTCAATTGCTTGTTACAGTTATCATAATTTCACTGTCTACTAAAGTGCAGTGGTCGTGTGCCAAAAAGTATAAGCAGAAAGTAAAAGACAAAAGACAAAAAAAGCAAACAAAAACCAAGTTTTTGAAGACATTCAAAAATAGTGAGAGCATATGTATTCAGCCACATTTTAAAAGCAATTAAAAGTAAAAATAACACTGAAAAATTTTATAAACCTGTATTTTAACTTGTTCCCTGCAAAACCCATAACTTCATATGTTTTCCAAACAAGACTTTGATGCTTTTAAAGAAAACAAATAATATTAGCTTTCCTAGTGCTTTAAATAAATGTGTGTGGAATAAGATAAGGGCAGACAGGTTAATTAATTATATTTTGAAGTACTAAGCAATGATTGGATTGCAAGTTATATTTTAAACTTATTCTTTTAGGTGTGCAGTAGGTGCCAGTGTTTGTAACAGTCCTGAAAGTCTTTTTGACATAACAGCAAAACCTTTGAGTGATTTACTCCGTCATCATTAAGAGACAACTGCTGAAAAACATTTAGTTGAGAAAAGATGTAAAAGATTCCTTATTCTTCACAGAACTTATGCTCTTTAAATTTTGTATTTCATAAATAATTAGTCATTAGACTTAAAATTTCTCTTTACTCCAAACACTCACATTTACGACATTTCACATGCACAACACCACTCAGTCCCTTTTAAACTAGAAAAGCACAAACTACTGAAAGCTAAGTAATTGAAAGTTCCTTGTATCTTAACCTCTCCAACGATACAAAGTGTTCAGAAACAAGGCAGTAAATACATTAGTGCTGCCGAACTTACAAATTTTTGGAGTATGGTGACTATTTTATGACACTAAATATTTTTGTTCAGTAGAAAACCAACATATCGTATTGTTACCCCTCTCCATTTTCCTCATAGGTGTATCCTCTGAGAGTTTGCTATATTTGTGTGTTCCTTACAGACTACATGTAGGGGTAAGGGTCCCACCAGTGCTTAATTAAATACAGGGAGTTTATTAGCAACGAGTGTCCTTTTTCTGAGGTTTGCAGAAGGGCTGGTAACTATCCGTATATTTAAATAATTTCGAGGAAAACATCAGTTTAAGATTTGTTTGTGCATACACAACAGCTTGTACTTAGTAACCTTAATACAGCCTCCTTAAACTCCTGATTCCTGACAGGCTAAAATCACAAAGAAATGTGCCAAAGAAGAAAAAATGCCACGAGTCATTCTTCACGTAGTGCTAATTATATCAGGGCTGTTAAAGCTGAGGTTCTTAAACCCCATCAAAATTAATCTACATTTTGAAACAGATCTAACAGTTGTTTTGGATGAACAAGAATATTCAGCATTCAGAGAGATTCTTCTAACACACAGAAGTCAGTCCCCTTGCTATTTCACCTGAATTCAAGGAGAACTGTGCACATTCACAGAATCCTTCTACATTCCAGAGCTTACCCAGCCACCCGCTCAGAATTAAACCCCAACTTTGGCACACGGAGCAACTTTCAGGATGGCCCCTCTGTTTTGTTCCAAGGTGTAAGGGACAGTGGTCCCCTCCCCAAGCACAGACCTGCCTGGCAGCTGCTGGGGGTGCTCCATCCCTGCTTGGCACACGGGGACCCCCCTCGCCCGTGACGGAGGCACGCTAAGGCGCAGCGCAGGAGTGCAGCAGTTCCAACACTAGAGGACAGCCTGTTCATTTGACTGAGCCTCGAGATCTGTAGTGCACTTTCCACATAGCTTCCTTCCTCTTGCACTAGAATTCGAGTTCATGAGCTGATGGATCCACGTGCAGGAAGCCTCTCTTCAGATTAAAGATGTTTTTCTCCCCCCTTTCTGCATAAGTTTCAAAGCGTTGCCAGAATTCTCGAAAATGAGATAATTAATGTCAGTACTGTCTGTCCAACGCCAAAGACAAGAGCTTCTAGGGGAGCCATATTCTTTCCTGCTACTCTGTAAATTCCAGCTACTGCAGCACCTAAGAATCACAAGGAAAACAATGATCAAATCACAGAAAAAGCCAAATCTGAAATATGTGACAAATTATGTACTCTGTCTATGCATCAGCTATTTATAGAACATTACCAAACACTGCATTACTTCATGGCATTACACAATTACCAGGCTTGCTTGTGTTTTTATAGTTATATATATCCTTCAGGAATGATTTTCCCAATTGAACCAGATCAACTTTTCCATCATCAGTTTGATTTAAGAAAATCCAATCTTGTTATCTCTCTGTAAATTTCTTCATTTTCTTCTTTTTAACATTTTTTGCCTTGTGCCAGTTTGAAAAGGTAGTAAGACAATCCTCTAAAAATTGACCTAGTCTGAAGAGTGGTTTAATACTGTTTGTATAGGCAGGAAGAAGTCAAGAACAACAAAGCTGCTAGTGTCAACAAAACTATTGTAAACACACATTTACCAGCTTCATTTAATATTTCAGCTGAATCAGCTGGTCATACTACGAGTCAACTGGTCATAAAATGAATTTATTATGACTTAAACAACTGAATTGTTAACAATTGTTTAGCAAATCCAGCAAAACATGAAAAAGTATTGCAGTGTTTTCCACAAATGTGTATGAGAGGAAATTTCTAACCAATACAATTAAATTTTGAGCTATAACACATTAAAAAAACTCAAACCAAAAAACTCAACAGCTCCTTTTTCTTGTACAGTTGTGTGCAAATTCATATTTGAAATATTATATCAAGAGACCAGGATCAACCAAAACCAAACCCAAAACTTAATTGCAGACCTTCAATATGCATTGTGTCAGATGCTATCTAGTCATAATTAAATGCCTTCAGAGATCACAGAGGCTTTTTCAGGCTCAAAGAGAACTGAAAAGTCACCACAATTTTTTTAAGTGATAGGCAAGAGTTAAAAAAAATGGATTGTTTGTTTGGTTTTGCACAGTCACTAACAGGAATAGTCTGCTGGAGTGATCAAAAATCCATTGGTGACACAGAAACACATTGAGTTCCAACAGATTTTCTGAAAGTACAATCAGCCACGGAATCATCTGGCATCTTCAAAAAGTAACACCTCAGTTTTACAATAGCTTTAGGAAGAGTAGAATTCACTAATGATTGTGGTCATAACAGTACTTACAAACACTATTAATCATACTGTTAGGCAATTTGGGGGCTAATTTATTTTAATTGTTGGGGGTTTTTTAAAAATAAATATACTTTTGTAAAGTGTATTTTGTCTGAAATATCTCACCAGAAGGCTAGCCTTATGGTATTTCACTCAGTTACCTTTCATAAGCTTTCCCATTTGTTCCTTGGCTAGCTGCTGTCAAAAACTGAAAGTGATCCTTTAGACTGAGCCCATTACTGACATTAAAATTATTTTTAAGATTGAATTCTCAAAGCCAACTCAAACTTGCCAAAAAAGCATACCAGAATTGTCACTACAAGATCAGTAACAGAAATTCTGGGCTTTGAGAAAACACTGAGATACTCTGGGAAGCAGCCATAATAAAACAATAAAAATTTGGTAGTTTGCTAATTATGTCTTATTACACAAATAACAGTGTGCAGTACAACCTGTAATGCATAACCCAGCACAGCTGGTATAGAGCCAAAAGTATGTACAATGGGCTGCCAATGAGGGAAATGAGAACATGTCACCAAAAAGGAGTGTGCAGGGGAAGAGGAGAAAGAACAGACCTTTCTGGATGAAACACAGTTAAAGTCCTTGCCTTAAGATGCCTTTGTGGGATACATTCTTGTTTGGCTTGGTGAGGTTTTTTTGTTGTTGTTTTGTGGGTGTGTTTGGTTTTTTATGGTTTTGGTTTTAATTTTTTTGGTTGTTGGTTTTTCTTTTTTACTGTATCCCCTGCTGATTTAGTAATTTTTCAATCTCTTTTTTAGTAACTCTTAATTTCCATGATTTTTCAAACCTTAGAAATGGAGGAGTCTCCTGCTTTTCTATATGCTGGTAAAAAACTCCCACAACATCAGAAAGTTTGAAAGACCTCCCTGAGCAAAATTAAACTTATATTGTGCAAGTCTATACTGCCTTCATTCTCCTACACAAACAATGCAGAAGACTGGAAATACAAACTGGAAATTGAAGTCAGTTTGTTATTTCAATTTCTTAAGTAATGGACCAGGCATATACAAATAGCTGATATTTCAACTCACATCTCCCAGTTTGCAACACAATAGCTATTAAAAATCCCCTTTAATATTTGATCACCATAAGTTGCCCTCAAAAGCTCCCCACAGAATTTCCTTCACTATGAAACAACTGAGTTCTGGCCAGAAACAAAAAATACTTCAAGGTAAAAGTACTTGTCTAAGCAAGTTGCAATGCTCTGTGCAAAACCTTTGGGAACAGCATAACAAGTCTACAGTCTAAGCTTAGAGAAGTTCTCAGAGGAATATGCACACAAACAGGACTGCTTATGTGCTAAATGTTTTGACCTGCAAAACTGGATGCCAAAAATACAACTGTGTTGCTCCTCTTTTTATGCAAAGATAAAAGACACAAAGTCCTTTCACTTGAGAGACACTGATCCTGAAGCCTCCCCACCACAGAAAGCTGTGAAAGTCTCTGCTTGGATCTTTCAACATCACATCTCCTAATTTCAGTTCTTCAGAAATGCTCATGCATGGCTGACCTTGTTACAGGCCACTGCCATTCTAATCATAAAACAAAAATCAGAATAACATTAACATAAGGCACTCAACTAGTTCCAACTTATCTTAGCAAAAAGAAAAAAAAAAAAAAAAGCCCAACTCCTCCCCTGCAAAAACTCAACAAAAAATAGTTATACTGAACTATACTGTGTTAAATGGTGGAAATTCTAAGCTGAGAAATCTGTAGCAATTAAAACAATCTTTTGAGGAAAGTCTTAGTGAAACTTCTCATGACATTTGCATATTTATTTAACCTTGAAAAACAATAGTCAGGAAGGTCTTTCAGCAGCAATAAGAAATAATCTGTCACAAATCCTCTATAAATGTGTCCAACGCTGATAGTGACACCACTATTCTGATCACCTGGACAGATCACAGGAGAATCAAAATGAAATGTGGGAAGTTTTGCCTTCAGACTCTATGATGGTTGCTAGATTTATGGTTCCTTACCCTCAGAGACCTTTCAAGTTAGGCAATCTGTTCTGCAACACTGAAGATTTTGAGGCAGAAACTACTGCTCAGTTATCATAGGTACCATTCAGCACATGAATTTTAATGCTGAGAACTCCTTACCAGCACTGTTTCAGATAAGCATGCGCTCCTTTCCTGAAAAAATAACATTCACTATTTTCCCCCCCACAACAGAAATCTCAGCACGCTCCTACTTGCTTGGGAAAGCTGCTGTAGTCTATTTATAAGTTGGATAAACAGAGCTGGATATGATAAAATCAAAGAATGAATGAAGTGTCCTACAGGTTTTATGGCCCGTATTTCAGTGCTGACATAGATTACGGAATTTTTTGGGAAAGATGGAAAAGCAGTATCTGATACCAACAGCTCCAGATGAAGACAGATGAGCAGCATTTCCTCAGAACATTCTCAGCAACACCATTTATACACAGCACATATTTGGTCAGGTGTAGCCCTTCTGCACTTTACTACACAGCACACTCCTACTCTGCGTGGAGTTTTAAACATGAGTGTGGTTTTTAACTACAGCTCTGTGAACCTTTTGGCTTTAACAGAAAGAATGGTTGCATCTATCTGAGGATACAACGTCAAGAAATAAAAAATGTATCTTGAGCCTTAGCCATTCATCTAATACCACCAGAAACTCCATAAGAGGTGCCCTTGCCAAACAGTATTTCACTTAGAACATCAGCAAAGCTAATTTTTTTTTTTTTTTTGGGG
>VYXF01007701.1:34096-51718 GCA_013397295.1 Polioptila caerulea
GGGAGAAGAGCAAAATGCAGAATCTGAATTCTGATGAGAGCAGTGTTTTCACCTCGCTGCTCACAGCCTTAGCACCCGGAGCTCCAGAGAGCACGGGCGGCTGCTCCGGCGGGGTGTGGGGACACAGCCTCGGGGAACAGGACGGGACAGGGCCCCGGGAGCGGAGCGCACAGGGCGGGCGCCGCTCGGGGGTGCCGGGGCTGCCGGAGCTCAGGTGACAGCACGGGTCACAGCGGAGGAGCTGTCATCCCGAGCTGTCATCCCGAGCTGTCATCCCGAGCTGTCATCCTGAGCTGTCATCCCGAGACAACATCCAGGCAACGCTGCGTGACCTCCCTGCCTGTCCCCTTGAACTTCGTAGCTTCACCGCCACTGTAGCCGCGGTTTAAAGCCACCGAAAGTCAGAAAACGTCAGAAATCGTGAGGGAATCTTTATTCTGTGCCTTTGCTTTCTTTATATAATAAAGGAACATAGTCTTGAAACGGGACGCGGCTTCTTTCGAAGCTCGGGATACACGGTGCTTACCGATGTAAAAGCCAGCAATCATCCCCCATCTATTCTTAAATAGGCATCCCGAGACCACATCTAGTGCACACACTTCCTCCTTGGCATTTCTTCAGCAGTGCTTGCTACAGTACTTTGTAAACATCATTTTATGTCAGCATCCTTTGATGGAAAGGGTTGAAGAGGTAAAGCAATTCTTAATTAAAATTTGCAATTTATAGAAGTGTCATGACAGATGTATCAACTAATATACTGCTTGATGCCAGTGACCCAATTTTTTTCAGATGGATTTTTGCAGGATGTCTGGCTCAGGGGAGTGCTCCCGATGCCTTTTGCAGCTGACAATGCTTGGCATTTCTGCAAGTAGGTATTAAGCCAGGCAATGAGAAACTCACAAGGAACAGCTCCCTAGGGTGCTCTGGGTTTCACTGATTAAGCATGGGATCTATGATGGAGAAAAAACTCAGCTGCTGGGCCATGTCCCTGTTCCATGATCAAGGGAAGGTCCTCTCTCTTCCTCTTCTTGTAATCCAGGCCTTACAGAAAACAATTTCTTTCATTATACAGTAGTGATTCATTTTTAGGGCAGAATTAGTCCATACTTGGAGTAGGTCTCAGTGAAAAAAATAGCATATAATTTAAGTTTGAATGTGAAACATACAATTAATTTTTTTAGGAACAGTTTTTTCTGTTCTGTTATTCTTTTTAAACTTCTACATGCCAAACTGTGGGAAAACAAACATTTTAAAATATCTTTTAAAAAAATCCCCACACCTAAATTTATTTGTATTGTAGACCAATGTCCCAAGAGCCAGGTATACTCTGCAGGACACTGTGGTGTAATCAAACTTACAGTGAAAAGGAAGACTACTTTTGGTGACCATTTTATCTCATAAATCTCCTATGATAATGTACTGACAGGTGTCAGCAAGACCATCTGATAGGCCAGAGGCGTGCATGGAAACATGCATGTATGTGTAAACAGTGCTGCATTGGTGCCTGCTGACCTTTCAGCCTGCACACTGAAAGTGTGGATTTTTTTCCACACAAGGAAGAATGTGTGGGGAGTACTGGCTTTGAACCACTTGTGTCCAGAACTTGCTAGAATACTTCCTCAAGGTTTTACAGTAGAGTACAGCAAACACATTCACGTAGAGGTTGAGTATCTCTTGAGTACAGAGTATCTCTGTAGCCTGCAGACTCTTGCAGTATTTGCTCAGGACAGTTCTTCATGCTCTCTCCTAAGAGACAGAGGTTTGGAAACCTGTCTAGCCTCTCCCTGGGAGGACTGATCATTCTGCAGCAGTGCAGGGTCAGTGGGAACACAGATCTGCTCCTTTGAGTTCTAGGAGAACAAACCAGCTTTCTTCCCAAGAGAGATCCACTAAAACCACAGTCCAGCTTCCACTGAAACTCCATCTAACAGGCTAAAATGGTTATGAAACCTCAGGCATGCAACATCTAAATTAACCTTTTCTATCAAAAACCTCCAACACACTTGGACAGTGTACAAGTGGTAAAGGGACAGAGACTCACTGTAAAAAGGGGCCATAATTCATATAATTTATTCAACTTAATCCTCAGTCCATCATCCAGTGGGTGAGCTGGATACAAATTTGAATACAAATTCGTCATGTGAAAAAAAAAGGCTAACTGGATCATTCAGGAAAATATTGCTAAAGTGTTGACTTTAAAGCAAAAAAAAAAAAGAGTTGGTACATGACAGTGACAGTTCCCAGCAGCAAAACACTAGGAGAAGGTAATTCTGGAGGAACAGAGTGCCTCCAGAAACACAGAAACAACCAAAATTCACTCTTCCAAACTCTAGCTTCATAGGAGCAGGGAATTGCAGCCAACTCTGTTCTCAGCAAGACCTCCCACATGGGTGGTGTCACCACAGAAGTCCTGAATGTATCAGCTCCCTGCAGGGATTATTATAAATCTGTAGGCAGCAACACACAGAGCCACAGTGATGATGAAAAGGGGCTCCCAGTAGGCCTTGGGTTGATGCTGAAACAGTGGCTCAGGGGAAGAATAAACCACAGCTGCTTGAGCAAGGCAAGCAAAGGTGGCAAGGGCCGAAAAGATGTCAGGGAAGAGAAATCACAATGGGCAGCACTGTCTTGATCATTGAAACAGGAAGGAAAGAAAGAAGAAAAAGAAAACCAAAGAAAATTATTTCAGAATTTCATCAGATAAGGCAGTTCCATAAATTATTAATGGTTAAAAAAAAAGAAGTACTCTTCTTGCAGGGGCCTGGTAAGACCAATTCCACCGCTGTGGCAGCTTGAGGGTGGGGAGGGCAGGCACAGCAGAGAATGTGGGGATACATCAGGGAGGGTAACTGTGTCAGAGAGGGCTTGGAGAGCTGGCTGGTAGGGTGTCAGAGGGAGGGCTGGCAGGCTGGGGTGTGATCAGCTCTGATAACCCTCTGCAGAGCAGGGTTCATGAGAAGGCTTGGAACTGTAGGGAAAACAGCAGGGGAGGGGACACAACCTGACAAAGAAACCTCCACAATTTGTGTACAAATCTCAGGCTTCCCCTCCTATGTGGTATTCCAGAGGCTGGAACACAGCTCACATGGTCTGCCTGGCAGGCGGCCCTGAGCCACCACAAATGCCTGAGAGACCCCAGGCCTCCTTTACACACCCAAACCCGTCGGTGAAAGGGTCCATGGGGAATACCTGAAAGCTTATACAAGGCCTGATCTGCATCTCAGATGAGCTCATTCTCCTTCCCCCATTCCTCTATTCTCTCACAGCAGCTGGGAGGTTTGGGAGCTTCCCTGTGCTGCGTGCATGCAAAGCACCGCAAGGAGCCAGCTGTAAACTCTGACTTCAGCCAAAGGAAATTAGTTTCACAGGTGGAAAAGTAGGGTCAGCTTAGTCTCTCTGCCCTGCAAAAGATCAGACTGTGTCTACATAAGCTGTTATTAACTTCTGGTATTGTTTTCAGAAGCTGAAGAAATAATGATAAATTTCATTGGGGAGCCCTTGGCTGAATAATTTTCCACTTGGAAAGGTAACACTGTTCTAAATGAACTGTTTTCTTAAGTTACATTTTTAGAGAAACAGACAAGACTGAATATGTTCTATTGCCATGCTCTGAAACAAATATTTAATTTTCCATAGTGAATATAGCTTTTTGTCACACCAGAACATCCAAAGAGCAACCCCTTCTGGTCCTCTTGAAGAACAGAATTCTCACTGGAGATTTTCTAGCCATGTAGATTGACTGGCACTGCAGTTAAAGACTTTTGTTAACTGAATGGATAACCCCAGCATTGCTCATATAGGCAGACATTTTTCCCCAATTTCAAAGGGTTTTTTTTACCTTTAACCCAAGTCACTGACAAGACGTTACAAAATGCAGATAATAAATTAATACCTCTGACGTTTTTTCCTACTTGCCCCTTTTCTCGACCACCAATTTATGCACAGCAGCTACGACTCAATCAGAAGAATTGGCAGTCACAGCTAGTTGTGGCTTGAGAAGTGGGTCTTTCAGGGATCCTTGGCCTCCTAATCTCAGCTCTTAAAAGGCTGAAACACGATCTCAACCACTAACCTCGACGACGGATGAAGATGCCTGGACTGCCATGTCGGAGAGGAAGGAAGTAAGGTGATACCCCGGGCTAAACATCGCCGCTCTCCCCAGCGTGAAACCAGCGTCACGAGTTGATCTAAGCCCTCAAAAGCCGTGCGGAGCCGGCTCCCGGGGCGGCAGAGGGAGGCAGAGGCGCACGGCAGATGGAGCGCGGCGGCACCGAGAGCGCTCGGCCGGGCCGGCTGCGCCCTGCCGGCACCGGCGCTGCCCCCGGAGCGCCCCCGGGCTCTGCCGCAACGCTCTCGCAAGAAAATACCTGCGGGTACTTGGAAACTGCAGTGAGGATTTTTAGTTTTTTGTTTTTTTTTTTTTNGCAACGCTCTCGCAAGGAAATACCTGCGGATGCTTGGAAACTGCAGTTTTTAATTTTTATTTTTTTTTTTAATTAAAACTTTGGAGAAAAAAAAAATACTCTGCTTAGTCTGTTTAGAGAATATCCGTCTGTAAAATACATCGATTTTCCAGCCAATAGTTCTCGTGTATTAAAATGCCTGAAGGACTGGACCCACCGTGAAATAGAAAAGTCCCACTAACTACTCTAAGAAGATTTGTCAAGTACTGTCGTACTTAAAATTGCCTAAACTTGGATCTAATGTTTTTTTTTCAACATTTAAATCCGCACTGCTTAAAATATTATCTCTATTTGTTTTAAACAATACTATCATTCAGAAAAATAAAGCTTTCTCCTACTCTCTCTCTGCACACACTCACAGACACGTGCACACACACCCGTGTGCAAACACATGCAGCAGTTTAAAGCAAGGACTACTGTTAATATCAACTATGCTGTTACTAATAAATTACTAATGGTTATAAAAGGAGTAGTACTCTTTGTGAACTCCTTCACAGGAATCCTTTCTCGTGACTAAGAATGTAATCAGGGTTCTTGTGAAATCGAAATTATCGTTTGTGTTTTCCTTTATAAGGTGACTCAAAGCAGGCAACTCTCTGTTAAAACTGTCATTAGGAGGCATTTGGATCAGTCTAGCAGGGACAACTATCTTTCAAGACATGGATGAAACCAGTTTCACTGTTCACTCAAGATAAAGCAGAAAACAAAAGTGGGGAAAAACTTTTGCTCCCTGTTCTCTTCATTGTCATGTTCAAAAAGGTTGTTTGGCTAAAATGCAAAAATTTTGCTTCCAGCAAGACTTTTTTTCTTCCAGAATAGCCCTCCCTCCCCCGATTATTTTTGAAATAACATACCAGACTCTCATAGTCCATGTCAACAATTTGATGCATGGGAGCCACATCAGGTTTCTCACATGCTCAGGTCATTAGCTAGCAAGAACATTGTCAAGCTATTATTTTTGAAATATCCTATTTTTAGATTGTTTTGGTGTTGCTGCAAGTTTGATAGAGAATCCCGTTCCTTCATTAAACTTATTTTTGTTTAACCCTCACATATGTATGCCACAGTCCAGATAGTATATAGGCATTTAAGTTTAGATTCTACATACATTTTTTCTCTGATTCAGAACTGAAGAAAACTCAGCTTCAAAATATCTGAGTTTTGTTGAAATACCTGTATCTTCAAGCTTCACAGTTAAAGCCATACCTGCTTGTCTTTATCTATGATCTGTTGCACCCTCACACTCAGCTCCTCCCCTCCCCTTGCTTGCCTCTCATTTGATGCGTTCTTGAGCAGGCAGGAGGGGACACATCAGCATCACAGAGCAGGACATTTCCTCAAAACTTCTAGTTTTCCCCTCTGTAGCAGTGCTTTTCGATACCACAGACCTGCAAACCCACAAATATTTCAGTTCCTAAGCAGGTCCTTCTCCGGCTGGCCCAGCATTCTCTAAAGTAACCTGGAAATACCTAATTGATGTCGGTGGACTCCAGTTCTGAATGGTGGCATTATCTGATCTTATCGTGTCTTCTTTTCATCTGACAACTATAATTATGTTTAGCAGAACTGTTACAGGTGTTTCTAGAGATTCAGCTGCCTTAGGGCACAAACAATTCTATTCTGCCAGTAAGGGCCATGTATTTTTGTTCCTCTTTAGTATAGGCCAGTACTAACAAGCCTTACCCACTTATTTGATTATCCCAGTATGTTTGCAGCACTGATTTACGTACCCTAACTGTCCATTTTATCAATACAGTCTACTTCAGAGAATGTCTTTGAGGGCATGTCCTTTGGTTTTTTAAAAAACACCTGTGTTGTCAACATTTTTTTAAGTCTGCTGGTTCCTTCAGCCCTACCACAATCCCATGAAATTCAAAATCTGACTCTTGATTTTAATTTATGGGCTAATTTGAAATTTTTGGCACTACCACAAGCATACATAGGTTCTGACCATTGTGAGATTCCCATTCGAATTCCTGGAATTTTCAAACTATTTTAACAAGTCTTTGAATTCCTGTCATCCCCTTTAGATTTTCCTCTAGTTCATAGTTCAAGCTGACCATATAAATATGTCACAGAACTATGCTTTCAAAAATCTCTCCCTCTGCAATGCTGAGCAAAACTCAAGGAACACATAAAGAGATAAAAAAAAATCAGCTTGTTCCTACAGCAAGGGAATCCCATGGCTGGAAAAGAAAACCAAATCATGTGGAACTACGGTTAATTGTAAAAGTTTTGGGTCAGGTCTTGATACTTCATAAAATTCTGCATATATGATCCAACACGACAGCAAAGATTTTCTTCCTGTTTGTACTGCCTTGAATACTGCCTGACTTTTCAGTAACATTATTTCTAAAGAAAGGAAGGATTTAGCAGTGTCACTGAGGTGCACAGCCAAGAATCAGGAGACACAGCATCGCTTTCTAGACCAACCTCATCCTGGCACGAGAGTCACACGGCCAGATTCCCTTCAGGCAGTATCACGCTCTGTGAACAGCCCTCTTGTCGCCAGAGGCCCTGGGTAGGGCTCATAACACAAAGAAGTCTCCTAATTCTGTTTGCAACCCCTTTGGTTTCTGGTTTCTACAGTTGGAAAAATTAGATAACCTTGCTTTTTGGGTTTAATAAATGGACAGTTTAAAACGCACTGAAAAATTCAGACAGACAGAAATCAGAAGTATAAAGTATTGCCAGAGATAAATGCTTTCAAGGTGGCTTTGTTAGTGCTCTGGCTACCTGCCCATAGAGCTTTGCATGCAATTTAATACCACCAGGAGTAGAAATATTTGATTTTATAGAGTTGTAAGCTCTAGCTGATGAAAAAACCTAAGTGGGGAAGGGGGGGAAAAAGGTGAAGCACTTGATTGAGCCAGTATTTAACATCCTGTCCAGATGCACTCTCTCAGTCCCCACTAAAATGGGCTGTCATGATACTCAATAGTCTTAAGTGAAAGAGGCAGGTGAGGACAGGAAGTGTGCTCTCTGACTCAAAGGATGAGCTTAGTCACTATGTCTGGGCTACAGTGCCCTCTTTGATTTAATCTAAGAAATGTCCTTCTTACAGGACAGGAAGATTTTGCCATTTTAGTTGTGCAGAGCACAGATAGCTGATAGAGACTTGAACGGAGAGGGCCACATAGTGCAACCTCCTTTTGACACCCTGGGTCTGGAAGAAGCCTGGCCTCATTTGCACGGAGCTGTGCCCAACAGGAGGAGCTCTGCCTTCTGCATTTCATTCTCCGGCACCGACAGTTCAAGGATTAATTCAGGCTGAACTACACGAAAGTAATGTGCACCTGCCAGCATGGAAGTGCCTTAGGTCAGGGGGTTTTGCAAACAAATGTACTCAATGCAGGCCAGGCTCCCTGTCCAAAGCCCTAATTAGAGGTGTAGATCACAATCGGTGTAAGGATGCCCAAGGCTGCACTGACCCTGAAAATGACCATCCTCCCACTCTTCCCTCAGGTCCTCCCCCAAAACAGCACTGACAACGCCTTGCAGAGATTATTCTGAGACTAGAATAATAACCTGAGTGGTCTGAAAACAAATACACCTGTAGGAAAGAAAACAAACGAGCAGTTAAAGTCCCAGCACTCTGAAAATGTTTGTAGATGGAACTACAAACTGTACATGAGTATGTTCTAATCCCTGGCTTCCTGTGGCGGTAGTGGAAGAAAAAGAAGTAAAACAAACTTACTACTGCTAGGAAAGGAGGGATCTGACCCAAAGTGGCAACAAATGCAACGGTAATATTCCCAATTTACACAATGTCCTGTGCTTACTGCATCAGCTGCTATGACCCTGCTCTGAAAATAATTCAAGTCCTGGTAAGATGATAAAGATCATCTCACAAACATTTTCCTCACTTAATGTTTGCTTGGTAAGTATCAGAATCAGTGCTGCAGAATTTGTGCATTCAGGTAGCAGTTATCACAGAAATGATAATTGCATAATTTATAAGTGAACAAACTTCCCAAAGACATCAGAATTTAAATAGATTTTCTTGTCATATGCACTGAATAATGAACACACTTTTAAACAATCTACAACTCAAGAAAACAACACAAAAAATCAGAAAGAGTCTTTAAAAATGGAAAAGGGCCACCACTAATTTAGGAAGGTATTTTCTACTGCTATTTTACCTGTGCTTACTCTGACATCACACTGAAGGTTGGCTGGTTTCAGATAGCCATTAGCTGTCCTGTCCTTAGATAATCTTTGAGAGCTGAGAGGGCAGGAATTAATGTACACAAATACAGCACACTTGAAAAATATTAACTAAAGCTGGGCATAAACTATTCTCTAATGGAGGTCTCAGACCTGATTGAGAAAAACTGAAGCAGATACTTTCCAAGGGAAATGTATACAACAGAACTACTCCAGGCTTTTATGACTTAAAACTGGCCAAGAAGAGATTTAATTTTGTTTACTTAAACAACTTAGAAAAGAAAAATGTCCCAGTGCTCTACCACATTGTCAGACAGATTCCAGAACAGAGGATTAGTTAACAGTTTGATCTCACAGTGTGTACACACACGTACTACCTCACATCTGAAAGGGGAACTTGCTCAGTTTGCAAAACGAGGAGAAATGCATGCTGGCCCAAGTTCTCTGTTTCTGTCAGCCTCCATGGTGAAGTGGCACAGTGGGCGAGGACTTCAGGGAAAAGGTTTTAAGTGTTGGTTTCCACTTCTCACTTCAAAAGAAAATTTAGCCTCTCTGTTTCTACTCCTTCATGTAGGAGCAAACAAATGCAGCTTCTGTAAAACCCACGACAGTACTGCAAGTGCTAACAGCATCAGTATTACAAATGTGTCAGTAACTAAATCCTCCTCACTAGGGGCTGAACCCCTGGGACAGCACGAACCCTGGCACGTAGCCTCCCAGACAGTCTGTCTGTCTGGGGAGGAAGCTGGAGAGAATGGCTGCGACCTTCTTGCAGCCAGAGCTACCGGAGGAGACCAGAGCTGCTCCGGATCCGGGTGGTGCTGGCTGAGGAGAGCTGTGCCGCCAGGTTGCAATGGTTCAGTGCAGCAGCTCCTTCTGCCACAGCCGCCCTGGAGGGCTGCCCAAGACTCACAGCTGCCCTCCCTTCACCCACCCTCCTTTCCAGTCTGCAGGGCACTGTCCTGGAAACTTGGCAACTGCAAGGCTTAGAGCAAGGAGATCACTGAAGGTGGCTGCTTGGCTTCCTTTTGGGTGGAATCCTCCCTCCAACTCCTCTCTCACCTTCTGCTCTTCTGCTTCTACAAGTTCAGAGGCAACCGACTCTGTCCAGCAGCACCTATAGGCATACAGAGGAACTTAGAGCCTAGATTAACAATCCTTGCTCTAAAGCCAAGTTAAAGCATCTTTTAGTTGAAAAATCCCTAGCATATTCCTAAGGAGCTTTTTAGTGCTTTGATCACTGATTCTTTTCAGCTGTATTACTCTTATTTTGACCAATGCAAGAGCAAATTTCTTTTTGTGCCAGGGGCTTGCTGATTATATCAAATTTTGATAGTGCAGTTTTGGAAGGATTTCTAAGGAAAAAATCACGGCTAAATGAAGACATAACTGCAAAATTAGAACATCACTCACATTTCCAGACTGAGCTGAGATTGGCAAATGGAGGACACGCAACACCAGATGCCTCACAGTGGTGAATTGCACCTAATGCCCTTTTGTAATATGCCACAATTACAAAAAAAAAGCTGATCCCATTCAGACTCACTTTGTAAGAAAAAAATGCTAAGTAGATATTAAAAGACCCAGAAAAGAGAGCCAGGCAAAGGTAAATGGACTGGTGTATGTTATGTTTTATCTTTCACCACAGACCTCCCGGCTGCTACAAGATGCTGGAAGAAGTTGTGTAGCCTCTGGTGCTACACAATGAACTTGGTTTGGTCAGGTGATTGCAGGGGTGGTATTTAGCAGAGCAGATAATCCTTTTGATTTTACCCTCCATGGGAGCATTTTTGCTAAGCAGGAAGTTATACTGATGTTGGATCCTGTTTTGCAATGTCACCATTTCCCCTGCTCACTCTGACCTTCATGGAGTGAACCATAAATATAATGAAAATACAAAAGGTTCCAAAAGAATGTGTGGTGGAAGGTCAGGTTCTGACACCTCATTTACTTTACTCTGTTACAGGTTTTAGCAGTAATAGTGATGCCATTTGTGAAAAAATTGTTGAACAGAGCCTCCCATGACAAGGCATTAAATAGGAGGTACTGATCCTTAGTGCTTAAACATTTGTTTCAATACACATTTTCCATTCCAGGATGCCAACTGGAAAAGCCCAACAGCAAGAAAAGCTAACAAAAGGTCAAGGGGCATTGTACGATCACCTGGACAAATAAATTACAGTAGCTGATTTTATTTACTGCATAACACAGCTGGATTTGGTTTCTATTTCAGGCAGATGATACTAAATTTTACATAAAAATGTCAGCAGCTTTAAATGTAGCCAGGTAAGGAATGCAAAGAGGTCAGCTTCAGGGAGGCATATTTGGAGAGTGTAGTCATATTCAGGCTCAGTTTTTACCAGATTTTTGCAATAAGGCATGATAATAAAAACCTCAAGACTGAAATTCCACACCAGAGTGAGTAGTCCAAAAACACACTGCTCTGATAGTGCTCCAAATAAGTCAAAGCTTAGATGGTCCTTAAGTATTGCCTGGGCTTTAGTCAGGCATCCACTTAAGGCTGAAATGTCACCCTTGATGAAAATAGAAACAGCAACCCAAAAAGCACATCGCTCAAATCACTCAGTTTATCATACTGCTTTCTGTTGCAGCACCTACTGGGCTTCACAATCAATCAGGCATCTTTCAATATGCTCAGGATCATGGAGGTCTCAGTGGCAAATTAAAAAGCTGCCTTTGAGATAACACCAGATGTGCATCAAATGTGAAGGGTGAGCTCTCTGCATAATTAAAACCACAATTATTATCACCAATACATTGACTGTAGTACAAAATATTGCTTCATGTTACTCACATAATAGTAGCAGAAACCTAGCAAAAGCCTGTTAGTGACTATAACCCACTGCTTTCAGTGTTTTAATGCCAATCCCCCGAATCTACTCTGATTTCCTTTCTAGCTTCTATACTATACCACCGGGCACAGCCATTTGCTCCCTTTATTTCTAACCTCCATAACATTCATCTGCAACTCATTTGACTCCTCTGCTGACTCAGCCATAGACTGAACTGGAAGCAAAGTTTAAATTTCAAAGCATGATATAAATATAAATATATATATATAAAAAATACACACACACACACATATATATACACACTTTTTTTTTTTTAGCTGGAGGTATATAGCAAGTCTGGAAACATACATGCTTGTCTTTGTGCATTCTTTACTACTAGTCATAAGGAAGAGATCCTCCATATGCCACTGTCGGCTTTGGCTGAAAGACAATTTTATTTTTCTTTTTGATTTAGTTAGTGAAGACAACAAGGGGATTGAGCTTATGAGAATCTCTTCGGGTACAGTAACCAAACATTGACAGACATGTGAGTAATTCAGCATTGACTATGTGGCCAGCATAGCAAATGACACTGGAGAATTAATGTTTCATTGCCCAAGAGCCCACTTATAAATGCAGCTGGAATTAACAACTGTGTTTTACTGTTGTAATTTACTGCTGTGATGCCCAGCAGTAGTGATGAAGGAGATGTAATATGCATTTAGTGCTGTTTGGTTTTCAAAGCAGTATTTTAGCTGGGAATGCTATGCTGAAAGTTCCCTGGGAGCCAGCAGTTGAATCTGATTTCACAGACAAGAAACACGAGAGCCTAGAAACATTTGATCTACCGGATATTGCTGGCACTGCTTTCTGCTGCCTTCTAAGAACACAGACCTCTGTCACGTACCTTTCCTTAGGGCACAAATGGCTCTCTGCCTCGCTCAGGAGGAGGAGGTTACTCTAAGGAAAATGCAGATATACCTTACATTATTCAGGAGGCCATCAAAGGCTTTGCGTATCCTTTGGCAGTTATGCAAGATGTGATCTGCAAGCCTCCCCCACTCCCAATTTATACCTCAGAACAATTAGAATCTTTATTAGCAAACAGGTGTTGGTTAATCAAGGCAGTATCTGTGACAAGGCATTGAAGTTGAAAAAGACTAGTCTGTGCACAGAAATAAGGAACTGAAGACAGGCAGGCAGGTTTTCTTCCTGCAGGGCAATGAAATTTTGCTGAATATTTACCCGTCTAAGCTTTCATTTACATCTACAGCTTCTGTCTCCTGGAAAAGTAAAAGAGAAGGGACAAATGTGGTTCAGAGAGATCTTATCAGGAAGGCAGGAAGCAGAGGCTTTTGATATCCCAATGTGATATTTTTCACTTCTGAAAATGTGGCAAAAAGGATCAGAATAATGTTCTGGAAAGTGAAGTCATCTTTCAAAATTTAATAATGCATCTGTAAGCAGAAATCAAAGTTCCATGCTCTCCTAAGGGCTTCTACTCCAAGTTCCTAGAGCTGCTTTCTGTTTCTTTGAAGGGCCTATTACTGCACTCTCAGCTACTGTTTTTGTGTGCCTGTATCCAGGAAAACCAGCCAGGATCTTCAATACAGCATCTGCAGCTGCACACAGGGGTGGTCAGAGGCCTTCCCTGTGTTCTGCCAGGGGAAGCTATCCAGAATGTAGCACCACAGATGGTTGCACTGACAGAGCAAGAGGCTGGCACGTGTCAGCAGAGACACAGGAGCAAGAGACCAGTAGTCTCCTTAAATGAGACTTAAATGAAACTCCATACTCCGATATCCAGACTATTTTCTCTAGATTTCCCCTTCCTTCATCCCTGTTCCTGTAAAGACCCCTCTATGCCACTGATGGTTAGGAACCTCTCATATGTTGCTCAGCAGAAAAGTAGAAAAAATGTTTTAGAATTATTTCCTTAACTGTTTTATTAAGCAGCACTTCAGTTATGCTCTATGATGTACCAGCACCATTGCTGTGTGTTGAGGGGATTATTGGGTATTTCAGCTTGTTCCTTTTACACTGTTGTTGTTGTGGATCATCATACTCCTGGCAAACAATTATGGATTATTTGTTCAATGCTTTAATCCAGCTGCATTCAAACGAGGCTGAAAGAGTGAAGAAGACTCCATAACGTATTCATGAGAAGAAGGTTTTCAAGTTTACTGGCTTGTATTCACCATCACCACCCCTCTCTTTTGACTAACTCACTGGTAAAATATGAACAAGGAGCATGTTGACACATTTACACCAGATACAGAAGGCCCTGCTTCTGTCATATATATATTTGTTCCAAGCACTGCCATGCTCTGTGCCTCTTGTCTGGGCCTGAACTGCACTGGAGCTACTTTGGAAACTGCATTTAACCTGAATTCAGCTCATGATGTCTGGTCCAGAGGAGGAATCTAAGGAAGTACCTCTAAAACATCCACTCAAAAAATAAGTTATATGGAGGATAAAGCAAAAGAACATTAAATTGCTGTTTTAAGTTTTCCTAGTCTTTTCTTCTGATGGATAGCTGTAGTTTTCAACTATGTTTTAGGCTGATGCAAGCAGGAATACCCTTTGCTAGCCTAAGGAATAGCTAGAAGATATAAATCATATTTAAAGCTACTTCACACTTCCTTAGTCTAGGCCACCAGCAGCTGCCACTTCTTATATTAAAAGAGGCAAAGGAACGTGACTAAGCTGACCATAAACCACGGGTGGAGGTGAGAGGGAGGGACTGTTAAATAGAGCAGGGAGGGAGGGAGTGTTAAACTGGCCTACATCTGCGATTTCCATCATGGACAGTGTCACTCAACACTTACAGGGAAAAGAAACCAGGGATGTAACAAGGCCACCGTGAAGTTTGAAGAACTCCAGAATGCAGCAGGCTGATCAAGAAAAGGCTCCTCTGTCCTTGCACCTTGTTCTTACTCTTGCCATCAAAGTAAAAATGTGCATGCAAAAACATTCACATAGAAGAGATCGGTGAAAGAGATGGGGCTAATAGAAAACAAAGCTAATGAATACAAAACACATTTGGTGCTGAAGGTGGCAAATCACATCTTCTTCCCAGGAGAGGGAAAAATGAAGAGCCTAACCCTCTCCTAGGCACTTACCTTCAGTGTCCTTTGCACTCACCTATATTCTTAAAAATCCTGTGCAGGTTGTTTGGCCGGCAAATGCTAGCCTGGAAAAGCATTAGCTCTCACCTTTCTTACAGCAGCCTAAAGTCCTTTCTGCTGCTCTATCCTTAATAAAACACCAGGAGAATAAGAGTCATTGTTCTTAGCATCCTGAAACTGTTACAGATGTCAAGTGCCCCCTACTTCTTAGTTATAAATTCACTGTTCTATTACCTTTTTTTCTGCTACTTTGTCGTCTGGACTCCATTGTGACATGGTGTTCTTTCAAATAAAGCCTGCTAGGAGATTTGAATCTGAGAAGTAAGCATATTCTTCAGTGTATTTCCACACTGCAAAGAGTAAGTAAGAGCATGATGCATGGCACAACTGACTCTTGTTGAAGGTTAAAGAAAGCTGCCAAATAAAGGCTACAGAGAAGTGAAAGACTTAGTTTTGGTTAACCCAAGTCTATTTCTTGCCCCATGCTGCTGCAGTGTGTGTCATGATTGTGGTCTGTCCCTGCTCTTTCTACTGGCAGCTGATGCCTCTCACCAAGAAGTGATAAAGGAGATTATTCCTGGAAAGTGTATTGCAAAGATTAATTAACTTTGATCTGCAGATGTCAGTGCATTACCTGAGATCTTCTCGTGTGTTATTTAAGCAATTTATTTAAGCAATAAGATTGGTGGAGGTTTATGCTGGCTTTGAGAAAGTGGATTTTAAAAAAAATTATCTGCAAATCATGAGAGGTTTCAATCCAGCCAGAAGGCTTTGCTCACACATCACCATGTTGTACGTGAGGCTGTGCATGTAGGCGTGACAGTCTGCACCAACAGAACCCAGCTCTACTAGGAGTGACTTCAGAAGATTACAGCTTTGAAGTGCAAAGCCTCAACCAAGGCCACTTCTGCAAATTCTGTAACCCTTGATTTCAGAACTGGCAGAAAATGTTCCTCCCCTTTCATAGATAGCAACTGTTATTACACATTGTACCATTTATCAACTTCTAAAAAAAACTCAATCAAACTGTCTTGGAATTTTGTAACTCTACTGCCTTAGAATTACACAATGCATGCTCATACTGGGTAACACTGTAATCCAGCCCTCCCAATTTTTTTAAGTAATCAGAAATATATAAGAAAGCTTATAAAACTTTTCAGATGTATGACAACATAGTGAAGAAATTATCTAGCTTTCTAGGAATTCTGCTTTTTATGGCAGTCTTTCAGACTCCTTTTGCCACTCTTAGTAACATACTCCTCTCCTAACACTTCTACTTTTCTGTTTCCCAATTCCAGCTGCTGAAATAAAAAAATTATGTCATAACCACTGTAGGCATCCCCCTTTCCTAACTCCCTTCAAGGCAGAATGTGAAGACCTTGCACACTATAACGTGCTTGAAACACTCAGATTTAACAGGTGAAACTTCTCCCAGAGGCACAACATTTTCATGGTGATGGGTCTCCATTTTAACCCAGTGGGACTGCTGCAAAGAAATCTTTTATGGCAGGATCTTTCTGAGGCTTCATTTCCTAAAGGGAGGAAAGAGCCAATTCAGTTAAAAAAAAAAAAAAGAAAAATCCATTATCATTTCCCAGAGCAGCTCACAGATATCCAAAGCTCTGTTACTTCATGATTCAGATTTATCCCACAGTAGATCAGTGATGAAGTCCCCATGAAATGCACAGGAATTTTTCCCATAAGCTGAGGTATCTTCTACAGTGTCGAACACTGAATACACAGGAGCATTATCAGAACAACAATTAAGAAATCAGTGTGTTGGGAAACACAGTAACAAGAATGACCTCCCAGCTGACATTACTGATTGCGTACAATGTAAGTATTCTCAAACCACTAGGAGCCATCCAAAATTGCTTTGCTAAAATAAAGTTTCATCAACCCTTACACACTTTCCCCCCACATTTAAAAAACTTCTGTCAATTGTAGTAGCTCCTGAATTTTGTTGGAAGTAAAGCCAGAGGCTTTCCCTTGTAAGGCACTCTACCCAAGGCACGGTAGCCTTGGGGCATCATCAGACATTATATCTCCGGGAGCAAAGACTCCAGGGCAGCTCTAACCCAACACCAACAGCACAAAAAGGGTCAGCTCCAAGCATTACTGTTCTCTTTGGGGGAAAAGCACACAGCATGGCCCTGTTTCCCAGTCAGAGCAATTGTTTGCCTCCCTCAAGGATGCCCTCCTAGCACCTGTAGCATGACACACTCTGACAGGACAACACACTCTCCCTCTTCACAGAAGGCAGTGCCGCCGTGCAGGAATTGCAACCAGCTCCCTTTGCAGAGCTGTCCTCTGTCCTGCCGAGGTGACTGAGGCGAGAGATTTGATCTGGAAAGTCTCCTACTTTGAAGTCAAGGGAGAGGATTTTTCTAAATCATGATATTTTTCTTTCTTCAGTCCAGTCTTGACTTAACGAGTCATTAAAAATTACCTTGATTTGAAGCAGGAACTTTTCCAATGTCTTTGATTTCCTCCCTCAAAAGCCTGCTGTGTTCCTTCAGGCTTGCACGTAGCCTCAGAGGGCCTTCTGTTTCCAGTAGGGTTCACATTGGCTGAGCACATGAAAAGCAGCCTTCATGGTGGGTGGCTTTTTGCTGTGAAGTGTGACACCGACCTCCACCTTCCCCTGGCACTCACACCTGCTCCATATAATTCACATCATGCTCCTAAGAACGAGTTCAGAAAATCCTTTGATACAAGTTCATCAAGGTCTCACTCAGCCAAAGGGGAATACATGTCATTTACTCACAAGAGGCCAGTGTGCTCAGCACAATGGGCTGCAGCTTTGCACCAGTGGGTTTCAGCTGAGGAGCTAACAGGTGTAACAAACCGGGCACAATGTGCCCACCACATCAAACACAGACAGCTCCTGAATGATAAACAGGTCATGGGAACCTTATAAAGCTCTCTTTTTGTGCCTTACTGGACACAAGAGACACATATTCAGAGCATGTTGGTGCTTTTTGGCCAAGAAGAAACACAAAATGAAATAAAAATAACTAAAAACCTATAAAAACCAAAATACACACACACACACAAATCCCCCCCACCCCC
>VYXF01007701.1:51749-71558 GCA_013397295.1 Polioptila caerulea
CCAAAATACACACACACACACAAATCCCCCCCACCCCCCCACAAAACTCAAAACAATAACAAACAGAAAAAGAAGAGAGAGGTCCTGGACTGATCCTTCTTCCAATAAAGTCAATAGGAGTTTTGTTGTGTGTATCAAAGCTCTCACAGCCAGGCTTCCTTCCCCTCTATGTCAGTTGATCAAAATATCATTAAGAGACAGAGGTTGGTTTGTGTAGGAAGGTGAAAGAAGACATGCCAAAATGAAAGAGAGAAAAGAAGGTGTTAAATTGTCCCAGAAGTTGTTTCACCAACCTAATATCAATTTACAATGAATACTGACGCAGGATTCTGACCCATATGTTCTATGAACACAAAATAAGCCCATTATATTGATATTTTAAAACACCCGAAGTGTCAGCTGAAACTGATGCCAGTAGTAATTTGAAAAAGGATACAATTTTTTCAGAATCTGGCGTAAGACTGCAGATTTCTGTAAGTTTTCCAGAGATGATTCAGTGCCCTCTGAATAATAAATTAGGAATCATAATTATGACTGACCTCTTAGATTTGCAATATAGGTGGCCTCTGGATTTGTAGTTTGTCTCCCTTCCTGAAAGATGTTCTCCTTGTTCTATTAGCAGATGTTGGTCACTCCATGGTCTCATCTATTGTGCAATTAATAATTATTTCTAACTGTTTATGTCTAAAAAGACTCAAAACAAGCAAGTCTTAACCTTGGAGTTCTTAGCTTTCAAACTTCCACTGTTTCTTTAATAAATTAACTATGATTTATTAGGAGCTAGGGAAAAGGGACGAGGGACCCCCATCACCTCATTCATTAAACTGCTGAATATTGTTGAATATTTTTACCACTTTTCTGCCTGTTGTTTTCATGGCTCTACCTCTGTCCAGTACCTTTGCTCACTTAATTTAAACACCTTTCCACCAATTCTGAGTCCCATTTCTCATCTTTCCCAGCAGCTTCCAAACCAGATTTCAAGAGGACCACAGAATTTTCTCCTCATATTCTCTTTCAACTCCTTTTTCTCCCCTGTGCTAGCAGTGCCTCAGCCCTTCAGTCTGGACTTTTTCTAAATAAATGAACCTATTTCTAAACCCAAGCCCAAGGCATCTCCTCGGCAGGGAATGTGCCACAGAGAACATTTGGCAAAAAGCAGGTCTGGTGAAATTCATCATTGTTTCTCAACTCAACCAAAGACAGCATGCAGAATTTGGGGCAGCCAAACTCAGCTGTACCAGCAGCAACTGGTGCCATTTATTAACCCTGCCTGTAATTACACGAGTCAATAAGGAATGGGCTGGTTGTACCCAGGCAGTTTTCCACTGACGTAAGGGAACACACAGAGCTGGCTGAAAGGAGCCCGTTCTCTTTGACGGACATGCAGTAATGGATTTGCTGCACCTAAAGCAAAGTTTTATTTCAACACTTGTTTTTAAAAAGCAGCAACCAGTTGTCCACACCCCAGTGATCTGTGTAATTGAGTTCATGACATATCACAATGTTTACTAAGAAAGTGGCAGATGGCAATTACTGGGGGTTTTTTTCTTTCTTTTTTTTTTTTTAAATTCAAAAAAAGGGCACAAATGTCTAGCATGATTATGCTCAGGGTATTCTTGTCGAAAACAATTTTTATTTAGTAGATATTAAAGCTTATTTAAAAAACATGTCTTCCATGAGAAGAGTGGCAGATGGAGTTGACAAGCTCATGTGCTATTTTACTTAAAAACACCGTGTAGTAAGAACCTGTGTGTTTTAAAAAATGCATTCCCAACATAATTTGTAATCCTTTCCTGGGGAGAGGACATAAACACTCTGAGGAAGGTGGCATGGCTCTGAGGAGAAAGCATATCTCCAACACAGAAGGGCTAGTCTTGGAAAAAGGAAAGGTTGGTTCTTTATAAAAAAACCCTGCTGCTGAAGCTCAAAGAGAACGAGAAATAAGAGCCACATGATGCAGGTTTATGCTCATTTCCATCAAACTAGCAGATAGGAGGCAGGTCACAGTTGCAAGTGCCCATGAAGGATGGAGATTTTGAGGCCACACTTGGGCATTTGAAAGGACAAACTCCCAAGAGGGAAGCAATTGTCTTAGTAAATCCAGAGTGAAATTGCACAGTTTGCCCCATGCTTGCCCTGGCTCTGCAGGTAAGCTACAGTGCCTTGCTTGAGGGATTGTATTTTCTTAGCAGGTCAAACTAAAAATACTAAAGCCATCTTTCTAGGGGCCAAGATGTGGTCAAGATCTTCTAAACAGTATTTTTGCCACGTACATGTGATAGATTGTGAAAATCACATGGACCTTGGGTCTGCAGACCTGGCTTGTTCCCTCATGATGCAGATGGGTCTGCTCTTTGCCAGCCACTGGTTCATCTCTTTCTTCCTTCAGCTTCACTGGACAGAAGTGTTTAAAACCTTTCATGTTGTCTCCACATCTCCCAGACCAGACTCCCCTTCCCTGTCTCACAGCAGCTGGGGAATGCAGGCAGACTCCCCAGTGATGTCTGAAGCAAGCACAGCACACTCGTCTTGGTGACCACCAAGGGTTTCAGCAGCTGTTGTCAGTGACTGCTTTTCCACAGACATGCAAGAATGGTGCAGGTTTGGAGAAATTATTTGTACTCCAGAGGCAGATTGTTTAATAATAGTGGTCAGAAAAAATGATGTAAAAAAAAAAAAAAAACAACAGAACAGTGGGAAAACATATATTAATTAATAACTACTAGAGAAAGACTTTAAGAAGGAACTGCTAGAAGTTGATTAGCACGACCCTTTAGGTGGCATGACATTAATGGAATGTTTTCTACCTTGAGGATTCAAAATTAAATTATTATTCCAGGCTAGGCTACATCTTGCAACACAGGATCAGCATTTCCTGCCATGAAACCAGTGAAAGCAATTGAGACAGCTGGAAGCAGAGAAGATGGCAACGAGTAGATTAGCCTTTTATTTTCCATTAAATGATGCAGATGTAATGAAGTATGACACTGTGTTTATGAAAACACCCCAGTCTGACCCCACACCTGAGGGTGGGCAGGCAACAAGGGTATTTCCTTTCTATTATGATGCTGGTGCTTACAGCCAGGGCTGGTCTGGAGTGGAATGAGTCTGTCTCAAAATGTATTGCTCAGCTAAATCTCAAGGATGTTGGTCTTTAGAGTCTGTGTGTTCTGTACATAGAAAGACCCAAACATTGCATCTGAATTAATACAAGCTTTTATGAAGACTCAATAAGCTTTGTTCCTTTCTAAGCAGAACAATTCCCTGAATACTAGAGTTAGATAAATAAACCTCACAGTCCTTGGAGTAAGACCTGTGGCCTGCAGTGAGTGCTTAGCCACCACCCAGGCAGAGTCAGTCTTCCATGGTTGTCTCTACCCTCATAATTACACATGTAATTACTCTGAACCAGGAAGAGCTGTAACAAAGAGAGGACCAATTCAGGATATGCTCTAGTCAGCTGCTTAGGGTGTTCTCTGGGGAAGTGAAAGCCACGAATTCAAATGTCCTTGAGCAGGAAAGAAATACAAGTATTTTTATCTCCCCTTTTGGAAACGGGTGGCTAAAAAGCTGCCACCACCATTTCATGCAGCGGCCATGCAGAGCTCTGCAATAATTGCTAGAGGCTTGGAGTTAGGTTTTCAGGTCTCCTAGGGCAGCAAGGAGGTTTTGAGGATGTTTTCGGACAGAAACATCTCAAACTGACATTAGGCACCTGGATCCTTTTGGAGAAAAGCCCTTTGCCTATCACTTCAGTCACACCTGTTTCTCCCAGGTAAGACAGATGCTGCTAAAGCAGAGCATGAATAAAACTTAAAACACATTAATTTCCTTCATTTGTTTTAGGAAAAAAAAATGGACACAACCTGTGCTGCTTTATTTTCTTTTTTGAAACAGCTCTGCATTCAGCAGCACTCTGTCCTCCATTTAGCAAAATTCTATTTTCCAATTTTGCAGACTAGCAATCACTTGAATTGCCAAAAAAAGCTTTTTACTCCAATAGATGACAAAAGCTGTGCCCACCTGGGTTGCTAGCGAGCAGCAATTGGGTGCCAAGTACATGACAGAAGCAGTGATTTGCTGGCAGAAGCATAAACACAGCAGGAGAGACTGGGATACCCTTACTATTAAAAAAAAAAAAAAAGCACAAGCGCTTTTGATACTACACTTAAGAGAAAAAAGTGACAGTGGGAGTTGACAGGGAACAGTCTGTCTGCCCAAACACTTCAGCAGCATTGAAGGAGAAGAAAACCAGAAGCTGGAAAAGCACCCAGCCTGTATCTGACATGGCTAATGACAGCTATTCATCGTGTTTCAAAGTCGGACATCTGGGTTCTTGCTCTTTGCCACCATCTCGGCAACTCCTTCTGTGGAGCTCTGGTGGCTAATCACAGCTGCCAGGGCAGCATGAGGATGTGAGGCTGACAGCACCACAGGATCTTTCTACAGGAACTGTGAATGAAGGTGCCAGCTCTGCTGCAGCACTCCCTGCTCAGGCCTGGGGTGATAAGAGTGCAGTTACTCACCTGCTCTTACTTGGAGAACAAAGGCCACTGTCTTGATCCACCCCTGGCAGGTGTTACCTTGGTGTTTGTTGTTGGAGGAGACTCAGGGGAAGAAGACAAGGGTGGAATTGGTGCTTAAGAAGTTGAAAATAATTTTTTAAAAAATAACTCCCCCCCCGTCCCCCCAAACAACAAAAAGACCCCCACTTGCTCCATCAGCTGTTTGTCAATTTACATAAATGGAAACAATAACGTTGAAATTATTTGCCAAAAAGTACAGTGCACTCTTTCGTTATTACAAAAATAAAGTATTTTAGATGTCACTGTATATAAATAGCCCATGACATCAGCTCTGTTTTGCCTCAGCTCCAGAAAAAGCTGTGGACTACAAGGGATGTATGTGGGGTTGGAGGTATTTTTAGGCTGCCTATTGGGGACTGCTGGAAATAAACTCGGTACTAGTTCTATCTCGTTCATTCAGGGAACAAAGTTCACTACAGGGGAAGGGGAGAAAGCAGAAGCAGCTAATTTCTCTCACAACACCCTGCTTTAGATAGTTCCCCTGCATTGTCAAACAGGGAGAGAGGAGCAGCAGCTCCCTCTGGGAGAGCTAATTCATGTTTTCCCTCAGCTGACCTTTAAAAGAGCCCAGAGAGACTAAACAAGGCTGGAAGAATCCAGAATCTGATGCTAAACAGCAAAAACTTTCCAAGGAGCCCCAAGAGCCACAAGTTGCCAGCACCCCCACTGAGACAGCAGCGTTAGCTGCAAATATCCTGTGCCAATTTTTGTATCTCCTCTTCCTCACCTTCCCCTCTCCCCCAGAACCAAACTGCCTGTGACCATTTGGGGGGCTATTTTCTGTCACATTCCTGAGCCTTAATAGATTCAGATTTTCAAGTTTTTGTCTACAGCTGTGGTAATGAGGAACTTTGACAACAAATTCTGAAGCCATGAAATAACCAGACTGAATAAAACTCGCAGTTACATTTTCTTTTCTGTTTTTTTTTTAAAGGTACTGAGTCATTACATTACACGATTTGCAATGTAATTGATAGCACACAGCACAAGCCTGTTTCATTAGCAAGCAAACAACAACAGTAATAAAGAGACATCTTGTTAAAGCACTAATCTCCCATTAAGGGACAGCTGTAGGGTTTCATGGAAGATGTCACTCTGGGCACCAGTAGAAATCACAGTGTGTTCACGTGCAAGGTTTGAAATAAATTTATGAGAAAGCATGAGCAGGTGCAACTGCACTTCTGTTCTGTGCAGGAGGCTTCAAAATAATGAGGCATATTCTGAAAATTCTGGGGTTTTTTGTTCAGATAATAGATGAGAAATATTATTAAAATAGGAGCTACAGCAGAAAGGCAAATTCCTAAGGAAAGAGCTGCCACAAGGTTGCAGGTAATTTTATCATGGGAGAAACGACAAACAAAATGCTCTCAGCATGTTTTTATTGCAGTCACCTTTTGCACGTAGTGCCTAGCTCATGGGTTTGTTATAAACACATATAATAAAGTTGGCTTTTCACATATATTAAGATGAGTGTTGTTCATATAAGGTTGTTATAAATACGTATTATAGTGTTGTTTTTTTTTCTCCTACTTTCTTTTCGCACCCATATAGGGCGGGTATTAGATGTGTAGTGTAGAAATGGTTTTAAAGATATAGTTTTCTTTAGAACTAAAGTAAGTTGATAAAGTGTCTTTGTAGTGAGTGGACTACCTGGTCAGGATGGCACCCAGTGAAGACCCCTGATACCTCTACGGAAACATCTGCTACTGATAGCCCTGGCCATCTGTAGAAGTTATAGACCAAGCCCCAAACTAAGACTGATAAGAAGAATTAATTAAAATCACAGCCAAGAAACACACATGCTCTAAAAAGGTGGGACCAAGGAATAACCATGCAAAACAGCTCCCAGAAACATGGAAATAAGTTCTCAGAAAAGTTCAAATAATGCACATTTAAGGGGGTAGTTCTCCAGGACAGATGTGCTCTTGGCCAGAGACACCCCGGCTGTGTATTTTGCTTTATTGTCTTGCCCTTATTGTCTTTTATTAAACTCTTTAAATCCTAGCAGAAAGGTGAACTTCATTTTTCTCAGGCTGACGTGCTGGGTCCCCTGTGTGCATTGCAGGTGCCCGTGTGGCACCTGGGCTGGCAGCTCCTCTGTGGGGCCGGGCGTGGGCAGGCAGAGCTGCTGCCCCACGGCTCCCAGCTGGGGCTATGCTCCAGGCTGGGCTTTTGCCTCCGTTTTGCCCTGTCTTTGTTGTGTCAGGCTTCGTGGGGTGGGACTGAGTCCTGCGGACGGCTAAGTGGGGTCAAGAGCAGCCGACAAGCTCAGAACAGCCCGGTGAGTAAACCAGCCAGCAAACACCTACAAATAAGGGAAGAGCTTAAAGAGGTCTGGAATTCCCTAGGAATGAATCACAAACACGAAAAGCTGCCCAAATTTAGCACGGAGTGTTTTCCAAGCTGAAGGAGTGTACCAACGTGAAACACTCAAAGGTTGCAAAGGCAACTCAGCTCTGGCTCTTTCACAGATAGATCCCAAAGCACTTTGCCAAGTGGGTCGATATCATTACACTCCCTTTTTAAGCAGGGTGGCAGAGGCTGGCTTGAGGAGGGACAGCCTGCAAGCAGGAAGCGTGGCCAAGGGCAGAACAAAAGTCTCCTCTGTCACTCACCAGAGACCTTCCAGTCTAAAAATCCAGATATTCTCCTTTGTTGGGGTAGGGAGGGAAGGAGGTTGTTTCAACTTCAGATTTGTGCTTTGAATTAATTATACTTTGAATTTATTTAATCTAATTACTCAAATTTTAATTTTTCCCCCTTATTAAATATATACTAAAAAACCCAACAACTTTGTAAGAGAATCTGTTTAAACGAAAACCAGCCCCACCATTATTAGTTCTTAGGTCCATGAGGCAGAGAGTCAACACTTGACATTTAAATGGCCCCATCCTCCCTTTCACAAAATTCTGAATAAAATCCATATGATCCGACTGGTGACACAACAGCATTGAACACAGGGGCTTTGTAGAAGCCAGAGGAGACACTGGAAGAATCCATCTGTTCACATTCCCCAGTGAAAGGCTGGTTTGTGAGCTTACAGGTTAATGCAACCGTAACAACATACGGCAGAGCCACGAGGGAGAAGGCAAGAGCTGTGATGGAGCAAATGATCACAATATTGGCTTCAGAGAATATCTTACACCCTGCCCCACAGTTAACCCCTCTTCTCCCAACCAGACTTCTTCTCTGGGGCAGACTCCTCCAAGACCACTGTCTTGAGAAAGATGCTATTGAGCAAGATGCTTGAAAGGTGAAGGATGGGTCTACTGTGTTTGTCATCCTCATCTGCTGAAAGCAGGAACACAATAATTCAACTCCATGTCATCTGCCAGCAAAATATTTAAATGTGACTGCTTTGTTTCTCTGAGTCCTTATTACAGAATCCCTTGGTGGTGATGGTGAGAGATTGCCATGCACAAGCAAGGTGCTCAATTATCTCCTCCTTTGAAATAAATCTTTCTCAGGAGCCTCACTCCTATTCCAACAGGTGTTACCTCACCTGTAATGTGATGCCCAAAGTTACCCAATTTAGCTTACTGTTGCCATCTCTCCCGGTCCAGATTCTTACATGAGACTAATTTTTCATGAAGCACTGATAATGCAATGGAAAAATCTCACTGTGCTGCCTTCAGGAGAGCTTTTGACTTGCCATCAGCCTTATGAACAGTAATACTCTGAGTTTGCTGGGAGGCAGTATCAACTGCATCCAGCCCAGCATTAGCTACATTATGTGATTCCTCCCGTTACAAAGATTAAGAGGACTATTTCTTTTTAATTGAAAATTGAAGTCCATTTAGAGGGAGTCTCTGAAAAAAAGCCATCTGGAAGATACTTGCTTCTCTAAACCATGCTCACATGAACAGCACCACAGCTTGCTTACAGGGTGAATGCATGTTTTTTTGCAGCATCCAGCCCATCTTGCTCACAAACAAGGGGGAGGAGGAAAGGTCTTATGTACTCTGTATGTTTTGTGCACCCACTAGCCAAGAACTGCCTGAAATATTAGTAGTGAAGTCCTTCCTTCAATCAGCTCCAATGAGGTTAAGCGTTTTTGTGCAGTATAGAAATGCATGGTCTTTCACACAGTTTAATATACAAAGTAGGAAAGACACAGGTTTTGTACAGTGAATGTCACATTTAGGCTCTTAGAAAAGCTGTCTGTTCTTCCAGAGAAAGTTGTTAACATTAGAAAAAAGACAACACTTCCTCCTTTAAATTACAATAAACAACTGTGGATTTTTATACACCTGGCCATTATCAGTTGTCTTAGCTGTATTTACCAAAACTCTGTTTAAGATCAGAGACATATAACATATCTTGTAGCACACCAATAAAACCAGATATAAGAGTCACACCTTAGACAATGCAGAGTTCAAGGACTTCATCTGTTGCTTTTATTGATAGTTATGATGAATTAGGCCAATCAGAACTTCAGCCCTTCACCAGGAATGGAAAAGCGCCAGCACGGCAATCCATATGCTAGTAATCATTAGCTTTTGGGGTAAGACCATACAAAAAGGCAGCAAAACAGTCCAGGGAAGGGCCACTGCTGCTATTCTCTGATGCTTTCACTCTGCACTCCAAATGTTGTAAGAAAGAATCTCTAAGCTTACAGACTCCCTCATCCTGTGCCTGGCTCCCTTCCAGCTGGGGAAGTGCATGAATACAGCAGCTGGAGACATGAGAAGGCTCAAAGAAAAGAGGTTAACTAGGGAAAGTCCTTTTTCACAGCTTGAAGTAAGCCCTTGTTAAGGGCCTGACACCAGGAACTGCAGAACTTTTAAGGGCTTCTTTTGTATCATTCTCAGCCCAGAGTATTCATCCTCTCTTTGTCACAGGACACAGGAAGATTAGACTGACAAGGAAGCTTACCACTCCACTAATTTCCAAAGGTTCTGTTGTGATTCTTCCTTTTGGCCGTCCCAGGGCAGTGGGGTTCTCAACAGCACCTGCAGACAGGACACAAAGCTGCCTCCCTGCTGGGCTGCTTGGCATTGCTGCCCCCTGCACTAGTCCCCTGCATCTTTGTGGACAGGTGTGGTGCTCCTAGCCTCTGGAAACCACCTCCTTTTCAGTGCCTGCCAAAGGGTTTTCTTTGAAAACTATGGTCATCATCATTATCTAGCAGTTTAAGAAAAGGTGCTCTAAATGTTTCCATGGAAAGTCAGAAAGTTCCTTATTGCCCTCTGATAAATATCTGACAATCATTAAAAACTCTGTTCTGCAACAACACAGGGCAGGGAAAGTAGCATTTTGTCCTTGTACAGGCATGCCCTGCCCAGTGACACACTAAGCAAATATGGAATATCCAACCCTTGTTGGAGGCATTAAAGATACACGTGTTTCTCACAGGGCTCCCCTCTCCCCTGCACAAGCTGGGGGCTGTTTTGGAGGAGATAAACTCACAACACAGCTTTGAGGTGTTTCTGAAATCCACTCTGAGTCACTCAGAAAAGTGCTTTGAAAATATGGATTTAAGCTTCAGGAGGTCAGTGTTTGGTGCAGCACACAGGACATACCTAGGAGCTTGGCCTGATGTATTTCTCTGTCATGCTGCAAGGAAAATGAGATCCCTCTGTTTTTCCAAGCCTCAAACCTCCTACAGCCTCAGTGGCCACTCACCCAGGAGAGCAGCAGGGCAGGGCAGGTTCAGCTGCTCTCCCCCAGGCTGTGGGGATGGGGAGCAATGCAGATATTTAGACCTGTGTCAGAGCTTTTGGTCACAGAAGTCCTCCAAATCCCCAACCAAAGCATAGCTAGCTAGCAGTAACCACAACAAAATGACCCCTGGGCACATTGATTCCAATTTAAAAGGATAATATCTAAGTTAGTGTCAAGCTGTTATGAAATCCAAAGGAGAGAGCAGAATTTCCCTGTGAGCAAAGCAATGGATTAGCTCTTAGGGGTTTGTCCCATATGCAGTCAGAACTTATATCCTACTCTATTATGCTATGAATGTGTGGGATCTAAAAAAGGAATAACTTTAAATGTTATCAGAAATATCTTGTCTTCATCTCTCTGTGCAAGGGCAGATAAGAAACACTGTGGTGACATTTTCTATCACTGCTTTTGTACATATCTTTCAGTAAGGACAATGACAAATTGGATTTTGACTTCCTCCTCCTATTTTGTTTAGATTTAACTTAATAGTTGCTACAGTTTCATGTGATAAAGTCCACTAAGACATTCTCTCACTGAATTTGTAGACTGTCTGAAAGAGGCTGAAAAGAACAATAAATCTGAGAGGGTTCCTTATTCGGAATGATTTCCCTAAAAATTTCTAACAGGAGTCCTCAAGCCGTACATAGTTTGTAATCACATTGACATGAATAGTCGGTATTCAAAGGACCAGGCAGACTGGCTTGGTCTGAATGGCCTGATGGATGACATGGAATTGTTTCTGAGAAAAACGTGTGTACATCTCAGCTGCATGTTGCAAAGGAAAGCCCCATTTAGAATGGAAGGTCATAACAGCTATATAAAAATTACAAGGATGAAAAGGAATAAAATAGTCCGAGAGGTCTACGAAATAAATTTGAATCTGCAGTTCGTCTTACCCTTTCCATTTCAGGGAGTTAAAAATGTACTCATTGTGTCAATAAATCTGCTCTTTTGGAGGCATTTTAATGCATGCCTAAACACAAGTCTGTGCTAGTAGGACACCATTTGGCTTACAAAACTGAGGACTTAAAAGTTAAGAAGTGTCAATAGGAGGATTGCCTTTGCAATCTGAGATATCTCCTCTCACATATGCAGGCATGCACACACCTCAGTATGAAACTGCTTGTAGCTATAGCTCTCCAAGGCCTAGAAGGGATGCAGAATCTCCCATGTGTACTTTGAAGGACAGAGACAACAAGGCCAGCAGCAGGAACCACTCTTTGCTATTTCTTGGGGAAAGGATAGAGTATATCCTAACCAAGAAAAAAGCTTACCAGTAGAAACAATGCTTTTCATTAGCCCAATTAAGATAGTTAGGAAAAGGAGAAAATCTTCTAGGCAGATAAGTGCTTTTACAAGTCAGAAACAGAATCAGCAAGTTCCCAACAAAGCTGCAGGCATTCACTCTGGGGAAAAAAAAAAACCCAAAAAAAACCAACCAAAAATCCCCCTCTCCAGCCCCAGGATCTGAGCTCCATGGAGGCAATGGCCTCCTCAGCAGATAATACAAATCCCTGTAGATGGATGCTTGTCTGTCACAAAGGTTGAGACCTGCTCTTCCCCAAGCTATGTTTCATATCCTGGAGGGGCCCTCCCTCCCTGGCAACCACTGCTGTGGCTGCAGAGGTAGGGCAAAACCAGGCTTCCCAACTGCTCTGGGTGGGAGAAGAGTTATGGCACAGGCTACAAAAGGATGAGGGCAGCACAGGACAGGAGCTAATCCCTCTGCACTGTGACAAATCAGGGCAGCTCCACCACCCAGCCCCAAAACAGGAAACCACATAAGGTAGATTATATTCACCCAGGTCTGGGTCTCCCCTCCCTGCCTAAATCACCTGCAGCCAGCCTGAGGCATCACTGTGCTCCATCTGCCCATCAGCATTTTGGCCCTTGCTCTCACAAATCTGTCTTCCAAGAAAAGTTATTTTTCTTATATGCTTCCTCTTGGTGTTGGCTGAAAGGTCTAAGGATTGTGGGAGCTGCATTATGGAAAAAACCCCAACAGATAAAAAGGGATAAATGGGAACATTATGAAAGCAGCAGGCCAGATACACCAAGGTTCCAAGGTGGGTCTGTTAGCAATTTGGAATGCATTTCTCATTTAGCAAAGCTGGTACCAAGAGCTGCAGATCGTGGGTGAATCATCAGGTATTTGCTGGAGAGTAAGGGGGGCAGTGGCTGTCCTGGTAGCCTTACTGATGTTTTTCTGGAATTGGAATATGCACATCAATTCTTTTCCCCTTATCTAGTCCTCAAAACTTCTTGTAAGCATGCATGCTTGCAAGTCACCCCAGGTTAGCTTTGTCAGAATAATACACAGGCCTGGCTTTTCTGAATTCCCTTGAAGGTTGAAAGCTATTAAGTTGACATGTTTTTCTCCATGAGATTGCTCTGGTATGGCTTTGTGGTGGCCTGATGTCATACCTGACCACAAAAGACCATGATCTAATATACCATAACTGTTAAAAAAACTATAGTGTCCGACACATTGGTTTGCAAACCTCACAGGAAAAATATTTATGCCATAAAACTTCTCAGCTTTTCAGAGAAGGGCCCTGAAAGATGACATTTAAAATACCATATACCATACTTGGTGAGTAGAAATATTAAATGGGTGAATTTGCTTTTTTTGATCATTATTATTTTACAAAAACATTTGGTAGTTCTATAGAATATAGAAAATGTTCTAGAGACATGAAAGAATGTTCCTTTCAATGACCAGGTCTCTTTTATATCACACTGGCAGTTCAGCAGTTTGACACTGCTGGAGCAGTATAAAGCAGCCTCTGCATGAGAATCTGGTTCAGGCAGCAGGGAATTGCAGTTTAACAAGTCAATCATTTGCAGTCTGGAATTGAAGAAAATACTTATAGGAAAGAATATACAATTAATTCATCTGCAGCAAAATTAGTTTGGCGAGGGTAAGGCAGTAGAAGATATTTTCAGGACATTGTGAACAGGCAGGATATTGTGAAGGGACAAAAGTATATTTAAAAAAAAAAAGACAAACTCTTCAAGACAGACTTCAGTGTTGCCATTTGTTGCTGTTTTGTTTCCGGCAGCTGAGATTCTATGCCATTTTACAAACACGCCGTTTGTGTTTAGAGCTAAATGGGTTTATCTTGAAATGCAGCCCTTTCCCTGAGGGCTTGTGGCCTGTACATCTTTCTTTCCACCTTTCTTTTTTTTTTTGTTTTCTCTTCTCCTCTTTGCCCAGCTATGGCTTCATTCCCACATTTGACTAAGGTGGAAGCTGGCAGTCCCTAAGAGGCAGCGGAAGGGCTGGAATTTCCCAGGTCGCATGCAGGACTCCAGCCCTCTCGCAGGCACGGGGCACAATCCCCGAGAAGGAAAGGTGCTTACAGCTGCTTACAGCTCCAAGACAATTTTAATAATGTCGCTGTCTAAATTAATTCATTCTCTGCAGAGCAAAAAATACAATTGCTGCTACCATAGACAATCCTCAATGCATGCCTTTCCATTTCTGCCTCCTTGCAGTCAAGGAAAGGGTGTTGTTCCTTTCTCTCCTCACTGACATCTCACAGGCTTTGCCAGCATGATGGTCCTGCAGCTAAATGTGGTTCCTCAATGATCCCAAGTCCAGAAATGAAGGCATGGGAGCATCAGGTGTTCCTGGTTGCAGCTCAGGCTTAGCCAGACCTTCCTGAGGGGCAGACATTCCAAGTGATCCCTTACTCTGGTCTGACCCCAGGCTCCACATCTGGGCTGATGCAGACATAGATTTGGACCAGAGCTGCATGTTTTGGGACAGTTCCAGTGCACTGGGCTCTGCCTCAGATGTGGCAGCTGAAAGCTTGGGCTGCAAAAGCTGGGAAATCAGTCTAAAAATATGTATTTCAGTAAAAGTTTGTTTTTCAGCTCTGTTTTTCTGCCTTCCACACTAGAAATGTTGGGCAAGTGGTTTTTGGTACCAAGAGCTGCCTTTTCATTAGAAAAGAATGTCCCCACCAACCACATCCCCATGTAAGGAAAAAGCAGCAGCTTACTGGTAAAGCTGTTAAGTGGGAAGGCAGAATTACATTCCCTGTTAAACCTTCCTGTCATTTCAGCGAGGCTCCGATGGTCACGGCAGCTCCTTAGCGGGAGTGACGTATGCACGGAGATCAGCACGAAACCCTCTCCCTCAGCTGGGGGCTGCTGAAAGCAGGAGCCTCACCAGGCTGCCAGGCAGAGCCTCTGCTGCATCCAGGTTGTTGAGGTCTGTGTGTTTACATAAATCAGAGGAAGCGTGGGATGAAACACTTCTTCATTAAAGCTGCATTAAGGGGTTGTGCCTTCCGACTTATTGAAAAGCCCAGGAAAACTAACATTTTGCACTTATTATTTTTTGGCCCGAAGAAGGAATGTCCCCCTGACAAAATGAATGCATGGAGAGTGTTATGGAAAAAGGTGAAGAAGTTTCTCTTACCTTGCACAGAAAGCGTGCCACATGTGTCTTGATCTGTCAGCTGAGGGAACTCATAAGCTGTAACTGAAGCTTAAAGACTCACAGGACAACAAGGCAGTCACTGCTGAGTATTTGTAGGGAAAAAAAATTATTATCTATATCCATATATGTCCTAAGAAAAGGGTGGAATAGTTTTAATTCTGATTTTGTACACAAATGCTGGTTTTACAATGTAACAATCTCAAATTCCAGTGCCTGGGGAAACAATAAGCAAAAGGAAACGTTTGGGAAATACAAAGTCTGGACACAGAATGGCATTTTGGAGCACAGATTCATCTCCCGTTAAAAACAAAACCAAATGCTGAACTCTTTAACCTAACCACGATATCCTGCTGATTCAAGAAGTCCCTCCATTCAAAGAATGTAAACTCGGCTATGACAGGAGCTGAGAGCTCTCTTTTATGAAGAGCAGGAAACTTTTCTGAAAGGCCAGTTTATGACCTGGTTGGAGAGCTGGAAATAATTAAGTGTTCTTGTCAAAGGTCAAAGTCATAGGGTTAAATTCCTAGGAATTCAAAACAATCCTTGGTGACTGTGCCAAGACTGATCATTTGGCCCTTTTCTGCCCACAATGGGCAGGCAGTGAGCAGCCTGGGACAGGAGTGAGCCATGCCTCAGTTATCTGCTCTTTCCAATTCCAAGTCTGACATTTTTAGACTCATCACATGCTCGTGGTCTGAAAAAGCAAAACTGAGGTTAAAAAAATATAAATAAAATCTGGAAATAAGAATTCCAGCCAAATGACCTATATATAGTCACACCAAATATGAGCTAAAAGACAAATCAAGATCCTGATTCATATTCTACTTCTGATGTAACCCTGCTCAATCTGATGAGCCATCAGACTCTGCAAAAAGAATCTAGCCCTTGGGGAGCTCTCACACGCTGCTGTGTACACTAAAACTGGAGAATTGTCTATACCTATGGGGATCTTGTTGCTTAAATTTGATGCTGTGCATGGTGTTATTACTGAGCAGGGCACAAAAACGCAATGAGGGGGGAAAGGGAATTCACTCATTCAGTGCTTTTTACCAAACAATGACATCAGAGGAGCAACAGACTGTCTCCCCTTGTGACATTTAGCTGGAAAACAGTGCAACAATGAGTTGCCAACACCCCTAAAGCAAATAATAAACTCGTCCTAGTAAGACTCTGTCTAATGCACTCAGCAGCCTGAAAGCAGAGACAAGAGGAGAGCAGAGGTGGAGAGGACCAAGACTTCCTGGACAAACTGTGTGACAGGGTAGAAACACACTGCCCTCACAGCTGCTTTTCCCATTGCTTCTCATTCAAAGTCTTTTGCCCTGGTGCTTCCAAAAACTATTTGACTCCTGCCTTGAGCATCTTTATAAGGCAAAAAAATCACCCCAGAAACCCTCAGAGAGTGTTTCTCAGCCCTAATTGCAGTCAAATTGTCTGTTACAAGCGAAGCAGATTTTCCTTCTACACCAGGAGAGCAGAATTACAGTTTTGTCCCAATGTTTTAAGCTCAAAATCATCTCCACTCAGACTTGTGCAAGGAATTTTTCAGTCAAGGCAACCCATCTGGTATCAAATTTCTCCTTTAAAGTTCAAGCTTTCAGATCGGATCTGAAATATGCACAAAACTTGGTGGACATCTTGCATCATAATGGGATGAATGGAGGTCAAATTATAAATATTTCTGCAATTTTCGGACATATCAGATCCTGGCACAGTAGGATGAGTCAGTCTCTACTGAAGATGGCCCTTCTGCTTGTGTCTCTTCTCAAGCTGTGTTTCTGCCAGTCCTCAAGCAATCCTGCTCCATCAACTCATCCTTACTCTCCCCCTCCTTCCTCCCCATTCCAATTTCTAAACCTGAAGAGCAACTGAGACCATCTGGAGACCTCCTGCACTGACTGCTTTGTCTTTTGTGAATCTAAATTGATTTTCCTTGCATGGGAACATCCAGGATCTACCCTTTGACCTTCAGCCTGAGGTTGTGTATTAGGAGTAAGAGAGAATTCAAAAGTGGCATTTGACTGTCAGCATTGCCAAGAAATATGAGCCATCCTCTACTAGGAAACAGCCTGTTTGCGTCCAGTGCCTGGAAATATGGGAATTGCCAGACTTGCTTAGAAACAAGGGTCAACATCCTGTCCCTGATGCTAGCCAGCACCAGATGCTTGAGAGAAGGGTCTGAGAAGCCTGCAGCTGGGCAGATATGGGATAATTCCATTCTTATCTCCCTGCTTTGGGGAAAAGCATAGCAAGCATGGACACAGACACATACATGCACACTGGAAACTACGTGGCCCAGAGAGCTCTTTTCCTGGAAATATTGCAGTATTCTGTGTCAAGTATTTTTGATACCCATTACCACAACATTCAACAGACCTCAGGGACCTGGCTTTGTTAAGGAAGGGAGTGAATAAGGCACGGCATGATGAAGGTTCAGGAACTGTATTTAGCTCTTCGATTTCCATAATCAATGTGCAGCTAATAAGTCATCTTAAATGACTTAAAATGACTTAAAATGGCCACTAAAAACAACCCTGTTCACACGCCCAGGAGCTANGTTTCCATAATCAATGTGCAGCTAGTAAGTCAACTTAAAATGGCCACTAAAAACACCCCTGTTCACACGCCCAGGAGCTAAAATGCCATAATTTTGCAAAAGAAAAATGTTTTTGAAAGAAATTGCAAACCCTTCACCCGTATTCTATGCATGGGCATATTTTATAACCCAAATGTATTCTCGATCATGTCTTAGGGCCCTTTATCCATGCTTCTGGGGTCAACAGTTAGGCTTCCAGATTATTTTAGGCAAGTAGTCAATGGTCTTCAAGTCTCTAAGGTATATTCAGCTTGCTGTAATAGTAATGCTACTTCTAGTCCCTACCTACTGGAAGGGAGATGAAGTGGGACCTGGCTGAGCTTGGATATGTTTCTATACTGTCCTGATCATCCTTTCTACATATGATTTAATGGTGTTGGATTTTGCTGTTTTTCATAATGGCACTAATTCACAGGAAAAAAGAGGCTTCCTTTGTGTCAAGCTGCCGCGGGGGATTTGATGTGAGGTTTGTCAGCTCTGGAAAGCTACTGGAACAGCCACTGTGGATTTCCTGGCCCAATTTCTTTCTGTGTTTTGAGTATATCTACTGTTACATAAATCTGATGATTATGAAAACACTACACTCAATTCAATACCCACAGCTCTGATGAGAGGGGGAGGAGGAAGTTTGTGCTGACCTGTAAGAGAATCTTGTTATTGATACAGTTGAGGAAAACAAATGTCAGCACACTTTGCTTATTTAATTAGTGTCTGTTTCTAAGCCTCAGCTGTACCACAGAATTCTTTCTGTACCAGTAATTAAAACACATAAAATTGTACGGAACTATAAGATGATAATCCACACTATCTGGTACTGCTGCCATTTGATAGTTCTTCAAACGAAGTACAAAGCAACCCTGACCTTCCTAATGGGTTTTACTCCGAAAAAGACTCAACACAAAGGGATGTATAACTCTGCCCTCTAAAACAAGTGGGCATAGAAAATAGGATTGCAATTTCTTGGCCAAAAAACAAAGTGTTTCCTTGGTATTAGTGGAGTAAGCTATTTTTAGTTTTGTTCTGAAATCTTTGTGAGAGGTCTCTCTGAATCAGTCCAAAACACAAAGTCCTCCTCCATAATCTGGAGGACATTGTACTCTTTCTCTTACAATCTATCCTGTTGAACAGCAAAAGAATAACTTCATGGGCAGGTTTTTCTGGAAAGGTTTCTTAAATAAAAGCATCTTCTGTCCTCCCTCATCCTTTGTAGATGCAGTTCCATCCAGGGTTTACCAGCTCCTCTGCAAGCAAAGGATAGCCAGGGCTGAGTTTCAGGATTAACTCTCTCCTAGGACAGCTCTGTGTGTGTCATACTTTGTCCTCACTTCACAGCAGGCAAACTTTCTTCTCCTTCTCTTTCTGCTCCTCATCATTCCTCCCACAAGGGCAGACAACCCATATAACTGCTTCTTTTTCTCAGGTAGGGCATAATTTAAGAGATACAGTACACTCCCTAAATACTGCTAGTTCCACATGGGAAACTGCCTATGTTGCGCAAAAGTTAAGCCGATAAAAATGAAATCTGCTGGCTCGAGGTGGTAAAAAAAGTGTGGATGGTTATCCTTGCATTGGCATAATAAATACCAGAGCAGACCTTGCCAGCAGCACAAAGCCCCCGTAAGAGCATGGAATCAGCATAAACACTTGTGCTGCAGGTTGTGGCTGACTGGCCCGCACATCATATCCCAGTGAGGAGCGGCTGCTCTACAGAGTCTTGCAACAACAAACATGATACTGGGTGCTCCAGGGTCCCAGCAGGTTCGGCAGTGCCATCCACCACTGCACCTCTGCACAGGGACTACAAGAGGGGAAGGCATGATTCCAGCTTGTCAGATGTTTTCTGGTCTTCCAGGCAGAAAATCCTGCCTCACACAAGGCTGTGGCACGGTGTTTCAGCCAACTGTGCCCCATCAGGCAGAGATAGATGTCCAAGACATGGGAACCTGAGGACACCGGCCCACATCAACTCCTGGCTGCCCTCCAAGGGTTTACTTCAAGTCTGATGTGTCCCTGCAGTACCAGTCTTCAACAGAAACATCACTTTACAACAAAGAAACCTCTCTTTATGTCTTGGTGCATCTTGCTTTCTGTCCTAGGGTGACATTATGATGCTTGTATCCCCATTCTTGTGTGTTATGCTGGATATGTTCTGTGCTTTTAAGACGGACTCTGAAGGGCAAATGTTTTGTTTGGGTTTTGCTATCAGTCTCTCCCCCATGGCTGGCGGGACACTGGCAGGGATGGGGCAGTACCTGGTGCTGTTTTCCAGTTTTTTTTGCTCTTGTTTTGCTTTTCGCCTCTTGCTCGCTTTGTCTACTGCTTGCTTCTGCTTGCTCTGGCTTTCTTCTATTCATTAGGTAGTTTAGCTAAACAGTCCAAATTCCCTCCTGGACTGTTTCTCTTCCCCTTCTGTGGACCTACACGAACCTGCTCCGGACTGGGACCTGGGAACACCGAGCGTTTGCACCCTGTGTCCTGCAAGCAGCTGCCCCAGCGCCGGAGGAGTGATAACA
>VYXF01007701.1:71617-105971 GCA_013397295.1 Polioptila caerulea
ATGTAACAGGAGAAATTAGAGGGCCTTACAGACTCAGAGCCAGCACTGTGCTGGCTCTGAGGATGCTGTTCAGTGTGGCCAATCCCTGTAGCTGTCAAGGAATAAAGTGCTACATAAAGTCATTCTGCTGTCAAGTAGCACCTCAGGAACATGCCAGTCACCAGAGAGCTGAGTCCTGGTAGTTAGTTGCTTGCTGTTAGAAACACTCCCTAGGTTATAAAAGTGTGCAGGGAAAACTTGTTCCCCCATAAGCCCTGTTGCTAGGGCCAAAGCTGTATAAGGTATCTGATCCTGCTGGGTGGCTCATCACCTGCTCTTTGAGCTGAAACAAAACCTTTTTCCACTGCAAATGCTTTCCTATGGAAAAGTCAGGGTGCTAATTAAATGAAATTATCTGTCATGTCCACCTAATAGAGAGTAAAATGTAAGCACTTGGTTAAAAAATACTTTATATGCTCCCAAACCCAAAAAAATTAATCAAAACAACTGTAGATTTCAATACACAGCCAAACTCTGTTTTCTTCACAAAACGATTTTAAAAAGAATGCCTGCTTTAGAGGGAGCCTCCACCTTCCTATTTTCTCATTAAATAGTCAGGATCATTCCACTGTTTTGCTGTTAACAGTAAAATAAAGAAGTTATGTAGGNATCACCTGCTCTTTGAGCTGAAACAAAACCTTTTTCCACTGCAAATGCTTTCCTATGGAAAAGCCAGGGTGCTAAATAAATGAAATTATCTGTCATATCCACCTAATAAAGAGTAAAATGTAAGCACTTGGTAAAAAATTACTTTATATGCTCCCAGACCCAAAAAATGTAATAAAAACAACTGTAGATTTCAATACACAGCCAAACTCTGTTTTCTTCACAAAACGATTTTAAAAAGAATGCCTGCTTTAGAGGGAGCCTCCACCTTCCTATTTTCTCATTAAATAGTCAGGATCATTCCACTGTTTTGCTGTTAACAGTAAAATAAAGAAGTTATGTAGGCAGTTCAGATACAACTATGCTTGTGCATTCATGATAAATAATGTCTTGAAGAAATAGGAAGACCTATGATTGTGGAATTTTTTGTTTAACTGAAAGAAAATAGAGATAATTGCTTTCCTCTGATCTTGACATAAGTCTGTTTCCCTGGAGACTGCAGGAAGCATTTCCTGTTTTCCCATTAGCAATGCCCAGCTCTGCTTGATGCCCTTCTGTGGCACTCCACTCTCAGGGGCCACATCTGCCCATATGTCAGGGCCCTGCCCTTCTGCCTTCCAGTTTCCTCACTAGCTTCACAGAGCTGTAGGCATTATTGAGAAGGAAGGTAATAGGCCCTAGTCCCGTAAAGTTTTCTTTTAGCAAGTTGAATATCCTTCATGCTAAAGAAATAATGTGAAATGGTTCTCTTAAATTCAGAGGATGCCCCCTGAACCTCACTCACGCAGTGCTCCCCATCCATCTCTTTTTAGCCCTCATCCTTCTCCCTGATACTGAGTCCTGCCCTAAGGATGGTAGTAACTTTACCATGAGTTAAGGAATAACTGCTCCTTTTGTTATCGTGCCATTTCCAGACTCTCATTTGATTTCTTTTACCAAGCCTGTAAGTTCTTAAATTACAGAAAAAACATATGAAAACTGCAGTGCTCACTTCTAAACAAAGCCCAAATGCATTTTGCTCATTTCTTTACAGCAGCACAGTGATAACATTGAAGCTATTGCCAAAGTATAACTTTACAAGGAATAGCCATTATGTGCAGTACCCCACTGTGTTTTTTGGGAACGGGAGGTATGGACATCCCTCACAGGAACATAAAATGTGAATAATGAAGACACTTGCAGGTATGTGCTCTAAGAAGAAAAACATGGGTCCAAAAGCACTGCACATAACTTTTATCCCTGAGAGTGATTAAATGCAGATGGCTACCAGGAAAGCTGGGTTTCGCAATAGCAATCATATAGGATCCTTCAGACTATTTGGCTAGTAATTTAAGTTAGGAAAGCTATTTGCAGAATGTGACCTCTGGAATGTAGTTATTCCAGGAAGATGTAACATATTATCAAGGAGTGAATTCCAGGACTGAGTTATTTCTGGTAACAATTGAACTATGACAAAAATATTTACAACTAACTTATAAAATAAAAACATTCAAATATTTGACAAGGAGTTTATTTACAATGAAAAGTTTCTGCAGATCTCATTAGTTTCTACTTAGGAGAGAAATAAATGGACAGAGACTTTGGAAATGATCCTGTGTGTTCATTTACAAGATACATACCATTCCCATTAATTTTAAACAATGGGGCAATAAACAGCAAAGGCTAACAAGACACGCAACCCACAAACTGCTGCAAGTGCCCTGCTCATGGTTCAGCACTTCACAGAAGCTCTCCATTTCTTCACAGCTGGTCTCCATATGAACCAACAGCTCAGTCCCAATGAAGACTTTTACTATTGTAAAAATAAAATGTCCAAATAAACGCAAAGCAAAGGTAAGTCAGAGCAACGGTGCTGCAGCTCTTTGCACAGAAGCACAGACCTGTGCAAGCACAAGGCACTAGAAACATGAGGGAAGATCTGAAATGTTTCCTGTATAAAACAGCCCACCAACTAAAAAGCTTTTGCTCTTACCACCAGATATTGTAAACTTGGCTGCAAATGAGGACAGAGATTGGAAAGGATTTTCCAACCCCATGTCATACAATTCCTTTCCATCTGCATGTTCAAAGGAGGTTTGTTTTTTATCCCACCAACACTCCCTGCTCTCATGGGTAGAGGTCTCTTTTCAGGACTGACATGAGCATTTGAGGTTCATTTATTCTCATGTCAGAGTTCTTCAGCCTAAACAGCTTTCTGTTCCTTCTAGGGTGTATTTGCTGAAGTTTCTATAAACACCAATTGTATCCCCTTGAAGCTTTTGTTTTGCAAAGCTAAACAAACCAATAGGCATTCTAATACCTTTTCCTAACAAAAAAACAACCCTTAATCATCTGCTTAATGAACCTAACGACCTCTCTCATCTCTCCCAGTATGAATTGATTTTGCTTGGAAGTAGGTGACTAGATTTCTAGATAACATCTTGTTGGTGCTTTACAAAATAGCACTGACATTTCTGCACCCTGCCTGGCAATTTAATTCCCTTTCCTTAAAAGCAGGTCATGTTAGTGACCCTGGGTGGTCTTGTGATCCATTAGTACACAACTGGCACCCTCACATCTTTCTTTCCCCTCTGTACAACCAAGCACAGTGACTGCACAAGTCACATTCAGGCTGACCCAGCAATTCCTTCCTCTAAAGCTCCTCAAACAGCCTTGGCCCAGAAATGCAGCTTTGAATGGATGAAAGGTATTTCACTCAAAACAAAACTTTGCCTCTGAACACTTCCCACTTGTTGACAACCCACAGACCTTAATTGGGCATCACATCTGCACCTTTCTCATTTTGCCTTCCCTGTACACTGCTATCTGACACTTCTCCCCAAAAAGGCCTCCCAACCACCCTGCTCACCCCTGTCCTCTCAAAACACTGTACACACGTCAGCCTCTGCACTGCTCAGCCATCCATGGAGTCAGGTTTTATACTGCCTCAGGGCCACCCCTGGCTGGTTTTCCTGGCACACAGAAAAAGGACAAGTGGTTTACTCCCAGACAGTCTCTATTGCTCTGTCCTCTTCCTACTAAAACATCCTGGAATAATGCAACAAACTCTTGCTCAAGCAGTGCCAGTTACGTACTTCATTACTTTAGGGAGAACATTTTGCAGTAGCTAAAGATAGTCCTTGGGTTTTATGTTATTTTCCTAAGTGCAGGTTGAGCAGTCTAACCTTAGCACAGATAAACAAAGTATCCTAGAGAAATTTTATCACAATAATCTACGGGTCCTGAGAGAAACTCATGCCTCAGAAGCTTTCAGTTAGAAAGCAGTAGGAAAAAGGAATTTGCAGTGCAGCTGACTATACATCATTAAGCTGGTCATTTCACAGTACTTATTTCTATTATTTCTTTTGACTGCAAGCATCCCAAAGGTGGGAGGTGCATCAGGACCCTGAGGACAGCTGAACTGGGTCTATCAGGCCCATTGCAACGGCTCTGTTCTTGCTGTACCTTCCCTTCCCAGTGATCCCAGACCCATCTCATTTGAGAGACACAGGGGCCACTCAGTCCAGTGGTGATTGTTGTGCACTGTTGGCACTGCTTCCTGCAAACTTCAGAAAGGGTTCAGCTCACCCATTTAGAACCAAGAACATTTAGCTGTGTGTCATGCAACACTGCTACTTAGACCATGCTCAGAATCCACCTCGTGGATATGTACTTTCAGTTTTGTAAAACACATCCGGAAGCCACAGTTGTCTTTTCCCCGCAGAACCAACACTTTAGTTTGCATCCAAACCAACAGAAGTCAGGAATACTCTGTTTCCACTGGGTGAAAAACATACCAAGTGCTTTGTGCTACAGCCTTCCTGGCAAGACAGAAAAGTCTCTAAGTTGTACCCATTTTCAGACTGCGATGTCAAACCAGAAATGGGACCAGATTTACTGTAAAAGGCTTCTTCTGGCCCATGAATCATCCAGAAAATCTCTAATGGCCTGAGCACCTTCTGAAGCAATTATAGCCTCACCTGTAAACCCAATGAGATTTATCATTTCACATAATTTTGACACAAGCCCAGGTAAAACTCAGTGGGTTGTTTTACTTTTTGGTACCTGCTAATGTTTCAAGACAGCTTCCTCCTCTCAGCAAAGGCATTAACCCAGTGTCGCAAAATGAGATGGAGACAGCTTGTACCTGGTTTCAATATCTCTGTATTTGGGATATTTTAACACAGATTGTTGTTCCAGTGAAATAAGAAAGATTTTTTGGAAAGCTCCAAAACACAGATCTGTCTGAAATACAAGTTTTTCAGGAAAACCATAAGAAACTATTCCCAGGACCTCACTGATACATACTGATGCAGACACCCATAAAGTATAATTCCTATTTTTAAGACCAAGTCTCACTAGTTCCTTGTTCTTTATTGCTGTCATTTTTCAAGGTTTGTACAGAGGATGACTTCAAATGTATCCATCTAACATAGTGGCCAGAGGGAAAGGAAGTAGTTTGCAATGATGTTGAAAAAAATACAAGCCAAAAGTCAATCCTGACATAAAGAGACTCTGCAGTTGATACTGCCAAGGAAAAGAGAAAGAGGGTATCAAAAACATGCCAGAATTTCTTATCAGAGATCACACTCCATAGCAGAGCTCGGAAAAGAGCCTCAAGCTTTTTAGATTTCAGTCCACTGTCCCAACCTTCTATATCAGCTCTGTGAACACTTATCTTACATTGGAGTGGCCCATCCACCTCTTCCTGAGCATTTATTCTGCTTGCAAGCCTCATCCCAGGTCAATTTACATCAAGGCATAGGAAAATTGGGGAAAAATATGCTAATGAGCCACAACCAGAGGCTTGCTCTATTAAGTTTAATTAGCTAAGCAGTGCTCCAGGAGCAGCTGAGGGACTGCAGACCCTGTCTCAAAGGGGCACGGGGCTAGAGAGCACTGCCTGCCATGACAGCCATGATCCACAGGCAGTGAAAATGGGAAAGGAGCAATTACAGAAGTCCCCGAGCCTGCTGTATCTTTTCGTGCAATGTCTGTTTCATGTCATGTCTCATGCAACAACCGTGCTGTGCAAAAGCAATTTGTGTAAAACTACCCTTTCCTGAGGAACCGAGGTGCAGATACAGAGACAGCTCCGGGGGCTGAAGTTCAGACAGAACCTGATGAGTCTAAACATTACAAGACACTAATTACCTCAAAGGGGGTATACACATACAGAATCATGGGGCTGTGGAAAGATGATTTGGCCACAGATTTATCTGGAAAAAAAACAAAAGTTGGCCACTGGACTTTGTGGAGAATTATTAAAGATAGTGTTTGGGAAAATAAATGGGTCTGTTGGACCACTGTTGAACAGGAAAAGGATGTCTTTTAAATGAGGAATACCTCTGGAAATTTTGGCCAAGCAGCACTGTAGGCAGTAAGAGAATAAAAGAATTAGCAGACAGCAAATCATTCAGCAGTAAACCACTGGTGTTTATACCAGGAGTCCTTGTGTGAGGAAGAGTTTCTGCAAGCCAAAAACGCAGCAGTAGCTGATGTTTGCAATTTGGATGCACTCTGAAACAAGCTGAAGCTGCCTGAAAGGAAGAGTCTGTTTTCCTTTGGTGCTTGAGCAACACCTTGCTGGTGTTTCTCACCAACTCTGTGGCCATCAAGAAGGATTGCAAAATTTCTTTTTTAGGTCAAGTAATTTATTATGCAACCCAAAAATTTTAGAGAATAATGGGTTACATGCACAGAAGAACAAACTGACTTCCATGTCCATTTAAAATAACAAGACACACAGCTGGCACCAATCTGGACACACAGCATCAGTTTGTCCAGCTTTGGAAATTGAGAAGCTGGGAGTGAAGGCTTTGACTTGAAAGAGATGGGAAAACTAAAGTCATTATATTTTTGTGCTCAACAAATTGCAGCAAAAGCATCTGGTTATTCCTCTTCATCTAAAGTTAACCTTTCATTATAGGAGGAAGGAAGGTCCTCAGACACGTTTCCCTATATTTACTGCCAGATTTCTATTATTTGACTTTTCCAGGAGCATCTATCCACACTCCAGTTGGAATTTTCTATTTGAAATTACAGCTCAGAGTTTACAAACCTATTATGAGACTTCTGAGGATGAGGCAAATGCTTCACCTCTCCACTGACAAAGAAAACAGCAATCTGCTCAGTGCAGCAGAATTTAATATGAAAAGGGTTATAAACACCTAAAAAAATATAAATTATTTTCACCAGTAAGAGGCATCTTTTGTCAATATGTCACAGTTTGCCCTAAAGTCTGTGCAGGTTAAGAAAATAACACTTTTACCTCATCAGAATAAAAAATCCAGCCTGTTCAGGCCCGATGTAGTCTAACTAGTTGGATTTTCTAAGGTTTTCAAATGCCTGAGGACATTTTCTGCCTTCTGCCTGCCCTGTAATTTGGAGGTAACACACACTCACAGCCCAAATACATCCGCGGTTGCAACTCCTGCCTTTGCTAAGGCAGGTTCATTTCTGGGGGAAGCAGACTTTGCAAACACGGCCCACAGAGGCAGTGAGGTGCCTGCAGGCTCTGGGTCACCATCCAACAAGGATAAGGTGCAAAAGAGAGGGGAGTGCTTGGTGCTAAAGCTTGGTGTCTGCCCCTGCTTCAGCTGCAGCAGTCCAGTGCAGATTGGATCACAAGCCAGAGAGCTCAGCTAACAGGCTCAGTGGCCAGTTTGAGGCTGACATCAGTCACTTTTGGGACACATGGTCATACCTACAAAAGTAGGAGCTGGCACTTTGGCCAGGCAGCTGCACTGCAGAGGAGATAGCCTCTGGGCCAGGGCAAGGCAGGCAACACGTTTCTGTGGACCTGAATCTGAAGCCCCGATATTGGCACCCCAAAATGAATACATGAATTAGCAGCCATGGAGCCAGCAACTGCAGTCAGCTTGGATCACGAAGCAGAAGGGAAATACAAGTCTTAGGAAGGAGACCAGCATGACCATCTGCTGGACATTAGTGCCTTTCTCCTGAGTTAATTAGATTTTCCCTTGCCTTGATCTGACTTTTCAGAGCTGTAAGGATCTTTTTTAGCACTGTAGCAAGGTTAGAAAAATCCTCAGGAATTGGGACTGCCAAGTAAATTTTGATGATAAAAAGAAATTATTACCCACCACATCTCCACCAAATTTGGTGACGACAAGACAGTCACAGATGACCTCTGGACTCTCTGATTTGACGAGCACTCAGCCCAAATATCTGACAGACTCTCTCAAAAACAAGGCTTGCCAAGTGGAGAGGAAATAAGAAAAACCGGAAGAAAAACATTTGTGGTTTCTCTCTTTTACAAAAGGGAAAAAAAAAAAAAAAAAAGAGGGGTGGCAGAGTAAAAATGTACTCCTACAACCAAGCCTTCCGTATGGAGCCAATGGGCAGACGTGGTTTCCTGGGACTACACTGAGCTAAGGGGACACAAGAAACCTGATGAGAAGGGTTGGAGGAGGGAATCAGGAACAGAGTCCCTTGCAAGGTAAGTGCTGCCCAGCAAAACCTCTCTGTCTTGATTGCTGGTGCTCTGGAGAGGAGCTGCTGTCCAGTAGCTGAGCCTGAGCCTGCAAGCCTATAAACAACCTGGTCACTCTCCATTTAGATGTGCAGCGACCTTCTTGATTTTTTTAACAACATAGATTTGAAGTCTGTGCTTGTTAAAGGCCAAATAAATTGCTGGTTTATCCTCATGGGCTTTTTTTGTTGAAATAATTTTTTTTTGTGACAACTGACCATCACAATTTAACTCCTCTGACTATTTGGATCCAGCTAAGCTGTTTATTGAAGATGCATTTCATGAGTAATCAGGGAAGCCCTGCCTTATTTCCAAAGGCAAATCAGGAAGTTGGCTGGTAGCAGTGAATTTATTTGCCACTACTGTTTGAAAAGGGGTCAAACCCCATATACCTGGTGTTTGCCAAGAGGAAATACATTGTAAACCCTCCTGGACAAAGACCATCCTTGTTCCAAGCTATGCATTACCATAAAGATCACTATCTCCTAATTATATAGCTGATTATATTTATCAGAGAGGAAATTTTCGATCTTCTTTTCAGCACTGAGTTTACAGTAAAGTACACTACAGTCAGTCCTGGAAGCATCAGGATTCACTGATACTTCTCTAAACAGAAGTTCAATATGTGGCAAAGTTAAAATATAATTAAAATAGAGTTTTAAAGACAAAAGATATCACTCTTTGCAAGTGCTGATTTCACCATAGGTCTTCCTCAGTCTATCCTGTTCATTCTAAGGCTTTCTAGCCTATAGATTTTTATGTGGCTGAATTTACATCACGACCTTTCTTTTTTTATTTTTTACTTAGGCAATTCATTGTGATGGAGGAACATAATGTAATTGCCCTTCTTTCTAGTCTGTGGTGGTGGGTGAGCTGTTTTCTAATGCTAGTGGCATTTAAATTCTGAAGTAAAATCTGTTTTGGTGAGAAAGAATCTGTGAACGTTATTTGAATAACGACTACAAAGCTGTGTCAGCAGTGGCTGCCCCTCTTTCACTTTCTGCAGCTGTTCACAACTGATCCGTGGGGGTACAGAGAACAAGCATGAGTACTCAGGAAATATGACATGGAGACCCGCCACAGGCAGCCCAGCCTCTTTCCATAACACCATTCAGGGCGTGACAGGATATGACAAAAGGTTAATGAGGATATGACTTCAGACACATTTTGCATTGAAAGCAGCAAATGCACTGTTTTGCCCTCTTTCAGACTATTTGAAGGAATCATTTCCTGGGCTAAAAAATACACTTGGAAAAAAATGCTTGTCAAGTACATTTTGCTTAGTAATTTGCAACAACAGGGAATTTGTACTGAACTGAACAATTCTGCCAAAAAAGACAAGGCAAGGCTGGAGTCACCTGTGTAACAGCCTGATCTTGCTAAAAGCAACCCGCCCCAACGTCCTTGTAAGTTGCTGAAGTTGGGACCCACCAACTGCACATCCAACAGATGGACCCCCCTAAGCCAGGAAATAACAGAGAGAAAATCCATCTCAGGGCTGAGCCTTCCTCTGAAGCAATGCTGCTTCACAGGGTCAGCCAAAGAAAGTTAATCTTTGCTGGTAAGTGTGGTATGAACAGTAGGCAAAGCTTAACCAAGGATGGGCACTGGAGTGTTCTGCTGAGGTTAAGTGCGTGAAACACGAAATTTTTTTGCCTGCTTCTCAGGAAAGTAAAAGAGGGCTGGTAACAGCAACTTGTGTTTCATCAGACAAGCCACACTGCCTCTTGGGATGAGCTGTGACTCTCCCACTGGAAGAGCCAGGGGACCCACTGTGGCTGAGAGATATGTCCTGCAACTGGATAGCAGAAATAAATGAGCACGTGGGGATCAAGCTTTGAAGATGGGTGAGTCAAAAGACCCCAGAGCAAGGGCATTCCTAATTCAGGTCTATGACAGAGGATATAAGAGAAGTGGAAACAAGGAAGGAGGAATCTGGTTTTTCAAGTGGAAAGGCGGATGAGGAAGGGAGAAGTAGTTTAGGGAAGGTATGACATCCTCCATCATCCTCTGAACAGTCCACATGAATTCTTTCTGCCAGTCATCCCACCTACTCTTTTCCCCAGTGTTAATTTTTCTCCTTAGCACTACACCATGCATTTTAATCTGCATGGTTTGCCACAGAGAGCACAAACTTGATGCAGCTGTTACACAAAACCATAGATTCCTGTCAGCAGTTCTCTATATGCATCTGGCCTGTCCTCATGCATCCAAACTTAGGGCTGCTCTCTGCTCCTGGAGTTTGCCCTCAGTAATCAAAGTGGACTAATTGATAATGACAGTTAAGATAATTTTATAGTTACTCTGAATAACTTCAGTTGTAGATTATGGCTTGGTTTTTTTGCAAAATAATTTTCATTAGCTTACTCACATTTGAATTTGCTCTTTCAAAGCAAAGCATACTCTAAGAGCCCAACCATACAAGCTTGGTGGCAGGCATTTTATCTGAAGTAGTATATTTTAAGGAAATACTGGCATTTTAAAGAAAACTTAAAGTCATGCTTTTAAGAATCAGAACTGGAAGCTATTTTTCTTGCCACTCAGTGGGAAAACATTTTGAATTAATCACATACTAAGCAAAGATTATGACATGAATATCAAATGCTTAAAACATTCTAAGTGTCTGGGGAACAGCCTGAAAAGCAGAGACTCTTTTCTGCCTGTGAATTAGACAACAAACAGTGAAATATATGCCATTATTTGGTTTGGAGAATGTGGTGGGCTGTGCTCAAATCCTCGGACATTCTGTCCAAGATCACATCAACTGTTCTTCTCAGGCAGCAGTAAAAAAGAGATCCAAGCAGATTCACAGAAGTTTTAGATAGATCAGCACATTACAGAATAACAGTTAATGGTCCTAAATCAATCTTCACAATCCCTCTGATTTAAAACTCAGTGGCTGTGTTTACATGGCATAACAAAAAGGCTGGAAGGGCAATATGCCTCATAATTGATACACCCCGTTTATTGTTTTTGGAGAGACTCTCATTGCCTAGAGATTTTTCCTCAGGTAAGGAACAAGCAGGGATCAAACTCATATATATAGTTGTGCTCTTCCCTCTGCCTAATTAGTGATCAAGGGTCTCCTGTCCTGTGCCTGAACAGCACTGGGCTCCCTGCCCAAAAATCGTATTCAAACTGTGCCTGTTGCTGCACCATGGGTTCCCTGCTGAGGTGAAGGAGCTGGAACTAGGTGGTTTTTAAGGTTCCTTCCAACCCAAACCATCTATGATTCTGTGATCTTCTAGTTATCTTTCAGAGAAAATGTAAGCTTTGTTTCTGGACCTTACTTCTTGTTGTGGAAATGACTGAAATATCCATGCATTCAGCATGAACAGGAAAAGCTCTAAAGGAGTCTGTGGCCTTTAGGGATGCTTAGACCAGAGCTGGTCTAAGTTCTGTGACATTTTTTCCCTAAGGTAGCTTGTCAATCTGTTGGCTTCCTCCCACCTGTTGTCTGATCCTAGAGAAGGCCCAAAAGGCTCTGCTAGAGGAATATGAGGGTCTGAAACTCCTGAGAGGAGGTTATCTGTTCATGTATTCATGGAAAGAATTCAAGAAGGGAAAACAACTCTTACTTTATACAAAATCTGAAGTGCAAGAAATGACCTCCTGTCACCGAGGTTCCAAGGGTGAGGTGAGGGATGCTGCCCTGGCTCCTGGGCACCAGGGTGTCCTTTCTCCTCAAGGTTCACGTGCTGAGGCAGGCAATCCTGAGATGGCCTGATGCAGGGACTTGGTTATAGGGGGTGGATGACTCTGAATCACCCACATCCCTGTCCCCCCTCTTTGCCCCAGGCCACAAGGAAACAAATTTGCTTTTACTAAACTTCACCTCCCTCCTAATAATAGCTTATTTCTCTCTGAGTGGATGAACTCCTGTCTGCCAGTACAGCATCTCTGAATGTCTGAGGCAGGACACCTCAGCAGAACTTTATTTTACCTTACATTACTCTTGTATGGCTTTCTGAATGTAAGAAATATCATTAGTCTTGCAGAAGGATAGCACTGATTGTTTCTACTTTGCTTCCTGATTCAAAGTAGCACAGAAAATGTTCTTTTTCTAAGATGTAACCAAAGCGCTTCAGAAATTTTGATTTTCAGAGGGGCTTTCTCCTTCCTCTAGAATTAACACTTGAACACTGGTAGAAGCAGCAAATTATGCTGTTTCTGCATAATTAAACAGCAAATTAAAAGTAGTACAGAGCTAGAACTCCTGTCATGCCCTGCCCAGGCCACACTCTTAACACAGAATGTCTTGATCTGAGGTGAGGGAAGGAGAGGAGGTTTATACAATCATTTAAGCCCCCATGCAGATACACAGCTCACTTTTCAGCCCAGATAGGGACATGGCCCACTTCAACTGAGATGAGAAAAGAGCTTCTTTTTTGCCTTTCGTGAGACAGATATTCTTCCACTTATTTTATGGCTACAGATGACATAGCTGTCTACAGGCACTCTGGTGAAGAGAAGGAGGAGGAGGAGAGCCAGTGTGGGGGTGGAGGGCTGCAGCTCTGCCCCTCCATTTGATGTGGTCTCTTTTAAAGGTCACCCTCTGGGATCTGACATCAATCAGACTATTTTTGTAAAAATGAAGATTTATGTAACACATTTGTGCTATAGCTCTTAGTTCTTTTTTCTTAAATTACTTAAAGCAATATAATAACTTTCACAGGCATATCATAGGAGACTGCCAACGTTTCAAACATTTCCTTGATGTAGGATGATCACAATTGAAAGGAATGTGAATTTTATCCAGCCGTCGGTAAGGTTTTGTTTTCCTTAATCCCTGAGACTAAACCACTAGACAGTTTTCAGCCTCCAAACTAAATCTTAATTGAGACTAGCTGTCATTTAGATAACTTCACGACTCTTGTAACAAAAGCACCGGGGTACATTTGAAGAAAGACTGGGACAGTCCCTGGGTGGGGACCCTCAGCACTTCTCATTTGTGTGAGCTGGCTGTGCGAGAGAGCTCTCTAATACGTAGGAAAAAAAACAACCAAACTTTCTTGTCAATAATAAAGTTCCTTCATTTGAAGTGTTCCCCTACTTAAACCTGTGAGCAGAGCAAGCCAGCCAGAATTCCCAGACTGGAAATAAAGCTGGTGGTTTTTGTACCAGGGTGATGCCATTTTGCTTTGTGCTGTGTACACACAAGTGATTTTTTTTTTCTCCCAACACAAGAGTCCAGCTTATCTCTCGAACTGTACAAAGCCAACACCTTCCATCCCCCAACAAAAGCCACTAGTGGAGGGCTCTATCTAGGCCTCTTCAGAGGTGCTAAAGAAAACAAGTGGTTCAGCTGTGACACTGAAATTAGTAGCCAAGATCCTCACACAAAGGGGAAAATTAGAGATATTTCAGTGACATTTCTACTGCAATAACTTGAAACACCTCCAAGCACTCTGGCAGCCAAAAGGCAACATTTTTCCACAAAGTAAGTTAGGTCCCTTTTCATCAGGAGCAGAGGGCAGTTTCTGTCTCCTTTGCCAGGATCATCCAGAGATGAAAGGAGATGGGAATGGGAACACCAAGTACAACCCTCTGTTCACCTCCCTAGCAGCATCTAATCTACACCAACACTGATGCATGGAAAAAGTCCTGCCGAATGTGGGAGGGAGTGAGAGAGGCAGAAGAGAATAGTGTGTTTGCCATGTCCCAAAGTTTCCCCTCCCACCCTCCACCTCCCCGACAATCTCCATGGCATCCCTCAGGCAACAGAAGGAATGGTCTGCAGGCTTTGTTTAATTTGGAGGAAAACCTAGAAGCACTCTCAGTTCTCTGTGACTTGTCTGGGGCAGAACCATTTAAATTGTAATGCCAAGGCTTAGCTTTAATTAGGATTTTAGCCCCAAGCCTTTACTTAAAGATTAATAATTTCGATGGGCTGTTTGGGTTGTGCCAGCGTCAGTGAAAACAGACAGACTGTTTCTCACCCTGAAAACAAGAAGAGAAGAGATGAAATCCAGAAACCCTGGAGGGACCCATTTCTCCCTTTCTAGAAGGACTGTGGATTCCTAGCCTGGGACTGCATATCTAACTTTCTGGCAATTAAAATTAAGTCAGAGGTGTCTGGGTTTCTGCACCATGGCTTTTAAACAGAGAGTGAAACTCACTCCTGCTTCACAAGGGAGTTGCAAGGGTGAATTCAACATTGCGCACACCAACATCAGGCTGAGCACCAGCCTGAGCACCTCAGCACTTCATGGCTTTCATTCCAAACAGCACCAGCATCTCCTGGAAACAGAATTAAATGTTCTTTTTATGTGAGCTGTTGAAAGTTCACACATCAGTTTCATACTTCTATTTCATGTCAGGATTCAGCTAAATAATGAATCCCAGTGAGCATTTTGCTTTAGAAAAGTATTCCCAATAAATACCAACAGACTTTTGATTTTTTTGAAGCTATACTGAATACACAGCTTAATGATAATTAATGAATGACTGCTGCTTCTTATCACAGCTCTCAGTCATAGAAAATGTTTGCTAAAACCCTATTAATTGAATAGTGCAGACTGGGGAGCAACTGGCTGCTGGAAGAGATGTGGGAGTGCTGGCAGGGAATAAGTTACATGTGTGCTGGCAGCACTGGCTGGCAGCAGGGGCCTTGCTCTGAGCCCTGGGCTGCACTGGCAGGAGCACGGCCAGCAGATGTGGTGAAGTGGTTTTTCCCCTTTGCTCTGTGCTCACTGGAGCATATCTAGACATGGTGTCCAGTTTCACCCATCCCATCCTCCCCTGCCAATACAGGGATGGCTCTGATAGCCTTGGGTGAATTCAGTGTAAGNCTGGCAGCACTGGCTGGCAGCAGGGACAGCTGGCAGAGCCCTGGGCTGCACTGGCAGGAGCACGGCCAGCAGATGTGGTGAAGTGGTTTTTCCCCTTTGCTCTGTGCTCACTGGAGCATATCTAGACATGGTGTCCAGTTTCACCCATCCCATCCTCCCCTGCCAATACAGGGATGGCTCTGATAGCCTTGGGTGAATTCAGTGTAAGCCAACCACAATGGCCATGGCTGGAGCACCCAGCCTGGGAACAGAGGCTGAGGGACCAGGAATCATTCTGCCTGGAGAAGTGATGGCTTTGGGGGTGATGTACAGTAGCCTAGAGAAGGTTACCAAGACCAAGACAGGCTCTTCAGAGGTGCATGGTGGGAGAATGAGGGACAAAAGCTGTACACCAAAACAGAGGGATTTCTGACTTGATGTGAGGAAAGTAGTTTTCCCCAAGGACAGCCAAAGTGTCAGCAGATTGCCCAGAGACACCACAACATCTCCATCCTTGGAAGTTTTCAAGATCAGCTGGGCAAATCCCTGAGTGATCTGGGGCCTACTTTGAGCAGGAGGTTGGGCTAGATGAGCTCCAAAGGTCCTTTTCCTACCTGAACTATTCTGACATTCTTGTACTGTAAACTGTTATTTGCCATGAAAAAAACAGTACCAACCATCACTGAATATCTCTTGACACACAGGGAAGATAAGCTGCAATGACCTGTGGGTCTTCCCTCCAAGACCACTGTATCCACTGAGTTAAGGATCTTCTGAGGCAAGAATTCTAAAACGATTTTCATTATAACTACGTGAACAGTCTGACTAAATGCTGATCTGCCAAGCCCTGGTGTGGAGCCAGGTGAAGTAACTGGAAAGTTTGAGGGTACACATCAACTGATGTAGATATCCAAACTTGAACTCATTATTGGCAACTCAATTATGCTCTGTGAAAAGACATACTTAGGCAGAAAGCTAAAATAGGTCAGACTGATTAATGCCAAAACACATTTACTCTCGCCTGACTACAAAGGGAGTCTGACTACTCCAGCTACAGCTATGCATGGTGCACACCTGTGCAGTTAGATCAGATGGTTCCTGCCCCTATTGACTTCAGCAGGGGCATAAGGTGATGGATTATGTTTGAAGTCTATTAAGGTCAGCATAGTCAGAGTCTGAAATAAAATGTAGAAAGTCCATGCAGAAATGTATTTCTGCTGCATCTTCCAGTTTAGAGTTCTAGTCCCACAATTTTACAACTGTAACAGTTATTTACTGAGAATACATTTACCTTCTTCACTGTCATGGGTGGTACAGTCTTGAGGATGATAACAAGAGACTGAGTGGAATTTTATGGTGGAAAACATGAGGAAAGCTGAGGAGAAAAATACCTGACTACTAGCCTATCTTCCAAGTTATGAATGTGCTGTGGGATAACTTTTCCCTGAAGCCTAGATACATTGTGCCAAGCTTCTTCGCAAATCCAGGACCAAGGCGATATGAGCCTGTTCTCATAGCCCTAGCAGAGGAAGAGGATGGTGTCACCTTCCGTGTTATCAGGGGGAATGTTTCCAGCTGATGGAGTTGAGCTGCCCAGGCTGAGAGGGGCTTTGGAAGCCTGAAAAAGCTGGGGTTAACTCTGTAGTTTCACAGCCTGTTTCTGTTGGCAGAGGTAGGAGGCCACGGGGCAAAGCAAATCAAGACTCCAGTCCGGGTTAAAAATAACAGCGTGGGAGGAGAGGGCTGTTGGAGGATGAGGAGAGAAGGGCAGTGGCCAGCTCTGCTTCCAGACAGGCAAGTGCCTGGGAGGTGGCACAGGGTGAAGGGTGGGACTCAGCTCCTGGCAACCCCCAGCCCGTGCTGGCAGGGACCTCCTCTAGTGGAAGCCCAGCCAGCTGAGGAGCTGAGTCTGGGTGAGGGAAGGTGAAGGAGGGTCTGACTGCTGCCCCAAAACACTCCCAGTGGGGAGGTAGGGCAGAAAAGAGTGAGTGACAACAGCTGAAAGACAGCATCATTCCCACACTCTGAAAATATGTTTATTCTGGTCAGTAATATGTTTAGGTTGGAAATTAGAATAGGGTTTCATTTCCTCTTCATGTCACTTATTTTCTTCAGTCTTCAGCATTTTTGCCTCCACAAATAAAACAATGTCCAAACCAGAATCCCTCTGGCATCTTCCCTCCATTAATAAATGCCTGCAAAATGACTTCCCCGTCTGCAACTTCATGATGGGCAGAGCTACAGTACTACAAGGATACAAATGACAATCAGGTCTCAGAGAAGCAATAGCTTGCATTAGGCAAAATGAAATTAAGAAAACAACAGGAAAGATTCCAAGTACAGAGCTCTGAAGAAATGTCACGTGCCCAAACCTTATTTGTTTCCTCTTCGCAAATATGCCAGCCTTCAAAAATGTGTGAACTTCCCCCATCAGCCTTCCTCACACTTTCCTGTGTTGTTCAGTTTTCAGCTCACGCTGTCCATGTTTCCATTTTATTTTCAATTCTTCCTGTGTTTACCAAGCCATCTCCAGGTATTCACCACCTGTGTACCCACATAGTGGAGCTCAGGACTCAAATGGGTTAAAACAGGAGAGAGATGATCAAGAGGGACAGCGTGAGCCCCAAAGGTCTTGCAGGCAGCCAACACACTTGTCTATGTACTGTGGAAAGCCTTTGACACAGATCAGTCCCTGAGTACTCAGGCCTCATCTCTAGCTTTCTCCCTGCACCTTTTACCCCTCTCCTCCTGCACACCCCCTGACACTTGCTTTTTAAGTAGATGGGAGCAGGCACACAAGAAACTGTGGCTTGTGCTTCATGAGCTGCCACAGAAAAACCCACGCTGAATGAGCTGCACATCTAGAAACAGCTCCCACCCAAAGGAAAGCGTTACAATTACCATCACTATCGCAATTATCACAATTAACATCTCATCTCAACTCCCAAACACGTAACAGGAAATTTAGATCCATTTCAGACCCTCTCTTCCCACTTCTGGAAAGTAGCATTGCAATTCTTGTGTAATTACTCAGAAAAAAAAGAAAAGTAATAAAGCCAATTATCTTGTCCTTGAGTCATGCCACTTGCAGGCTTAGTGCAGCGAGCTGAATTCCCCAACCAACCTAACTGAGGCAGCTCTGTGGAAAGTTGCCACAGTGCTTGGGAATGCCAAGCCAAGCAAGCAAACTGTTTATGAAAACAAGCTTTTCTAAATCTGTCCCATGAAGCTGAACAAGCACATGGGCAACACCATCTCTATGAAATGTAGGACCCCGGTCCTTAAGCCTACCCTATACTTTGGCTCTAGCATAGCTGTGAAAATAAATAGGTGTTAAAAATCACTCCATCTAAAACCTGGTCAAAGGGAAGGCCCCCAATACAATCATATTAATGTCAAAAGTCCTTCTTCTGATGGTAACATTTACTCCAGTTGAGAAATTAATCTGGTCTACAATGGGTCAAGGTTCTTTCAGCCTTCCAAGAAGTCAAAGTACATCAAAAAACATGAGATGTGTTACTCACTGTCTGCGCAAAAAGCCTTGCTCTGCAGTGTCTGTACCAGAAGGAAGAGGAAGGCCTTACAGACAGAATCAAGAGGCTTTTTCAGTGTATTTGTTCTGCAGGCACTTATTCGTGGCCCATGGCATATTAAGCAGGATTGTTCAGGAATCAAGCACTCACACAAAGGATGGATACTCATACACACACATTTTACCACATCATTGCAGCTCACACACGCCAGACAAGCTCCATAGATTGCCCGCCCCGACCTCTGAGGTGGTGGAGGCAGATCGTTCAAAAGTGAGACTTATCTCTACACTGAGTAATGACTCTCTGTGTCTCTCTTTCAACTCCTGTCTCCCTCTCAGAGAGGTTAGTGAACCCCTGCCTCTCAGTCCTACTTAACCCCCACCACACCTCACACTCTCCAGAGTGCAGTCACTTCACATAAACCATAGGCACGCCTGCTGCCCTGCTCCTCCCAGTCTCCTAAGTTAGCAAGAAATGGCTTGGCAGTGTGCCTCCTGCCTAACATAAAATACCTCCTCTTGTCCAAGTGCAGACAAATGTCTCACATTTCCATCCCTACTGCACCTATGGTAGAAAGCTAGCGACGGTCAAACTTGATTCACATGTGTACAAGCTGGTACCTTCAGTCACTGACAGGTTCCTGCTGTCCCAAAACTAGGATTCAGATCCCACAGTTGACCCAGAAACTCATCCCGATGTAGACTTTCCTATGTATAAATGTGCAGTACATCTGTTACTGCTCAGCCTTTAATGTGTTTATGTACAGTTTGCTGAATTCTCTGATCTACTTTATTTATATGCTGATGATATAACAAATTTGAGAAACAGTTGTGACACAAAAATTCAGTACCTCATGAGCCCACAAATACAAGCCATTCTCTTTATTATGAACTTTGTCCTTTCATATTCTTCTTGAAAGGCTGCCCACAACTCAAAAACTGTGAAAACCTTCGCCTTGGCTCAGTACTTGCAGGGCTCAGAAGTGAAACAAACCCAATAGTAACATCCTGGCGGCAGAACCAAATAACTGGTAGCCATGAGGTGAAAATTATTATTAGATCCGTATTTCATCCTTGTTTGTGTTTTGAACAGGCTTGGGATACTGAGCCAAAGTCTGGCTTTCATCTCCAGGGAATTTAATCACTAGAATAGCACAAAGCATCTATAGGGCCAGACCTTCCTCCCTAAGGTCCCTGCACTGTTACCACAGAACCACCCCAGTGACCCTTGCTCGGTCTTCTCACAAGTTACAGCTCCCGAGCACAAGACACTCTTCCCTGAGGGACCAAGGGAAGGCCTCAAACTATGGGGACAGGGGGGTATCCTGCCTGCTTTAACACACACCAGAAATGGCAAACTGATCTAAACACAGAGTACTGGATACAGGAGAAATCAGTCCTGTCTAGAGCCTCTGAAACTCATGAATTCACTTAGCCTGGCCTGCTTGAATGATAATGCCCACTGTGTTTTTACCTGTGCCTTTACCACAAGCTCTTGTTCCTTTACCGCAAGGTCTTGTTTACCAGAATTGTATTTTTTGGAAAAGGATTCAGTGCTTATTTCATGTAACAGGCAAACCCTGCATCCTGAGATAAGCAATCATTTGCTGACACTGAAAGCAAAAGGCATTTTTAGTTGCCCATTTCTAACCTGTATTTGTCCACCTCCAGCACCTAACCACCTTGCTATGTCCAGAGATAATCTGCCATTACTAATTCTCTCCCTGCTTTCAGTTGTTAGTGGACGAATATAAAATGTCATCTTTGACAAAATAAATTGATTTAGATTCTCTTGCCCCTCTTTAGACAGCACAGGTCAGCCTATGCTCATGCAGCTCAGACAGTCTCTGTTCTCTGCCCATCTGTCAAAATCCTTTTAAAACCGTAAACATTTCAGAAATGGCCTCATTAGTGCTGTACACATGGAAATATCACCTCCTTGACCTTTACTCAGCAATCTGCTGGGATCAGAGGGAGTAACATTTGCTTTCAGGTACACTGTATCATACAGGGGGTGCGTGTTTAGCTGACTATTCATTATAAACAAGCCTGAGTCACTGGTATCCAAACACAATCTCCCAGAAAAACAGCACAGCTATAAAAGCACATCTTTGGTCTGTTAGCACCTTGAATTTGGCTGAGGATTCAAATACACATTTTTGGGGATGAGATCAGTTTACTGAACAACACAGAAGATGCTAAAAAATAGGCCTGTCCTTGCATTGTCATTTATTGCTTCATCTCTGATTGCATCATCATCATGGTCTAATGAAATAAGTCATGTGTTCTTAGGTCAAAACCCAAGCAACTGAGTTCTCTGAGCCTCAAAGAATCAGCCCTTCGGTATATCCCTCAGGAACATAAATTCTGAATGTCTCCTCATTTACAATTACTTTAGAAAGCATGACTATTAGACAGATTGCAATTAATTTGATACCTTTATTTATTTTTGTTGTCTTATATTGTTAGAGTATGGGTGCTTTTTTTTTTACTCAGAGCATCACATGGAACAAAATCATGTCTTAGAGAAATTTGAATAGGTGTATGTGTAAGTTGGTACCAAAACCTTCACCTCTACCAATCAAACAGACACTGGCTTACCAAAATTATGCTACAATTAGTTGACAAGACAGTTTTACATTGATTACCATGAATTTTATCACCTTTTCCTAATCCTTTCCTAACTTCAGTTCTGTATTGGCTTTCCTGTGATTTATCAGATTGCTACCCACTTTTCAACTATTTGAGTAATAACTCCCATTTTTTCCTTATTTTTGGCTTCAGTGTCCTGACAACTGACTCCATTCTTTTCCAGTTCATGGTGCTGAAACATGATGGAAGTACATATGAGTGCAGCAAATGAGAACATACTTTTTCTCAGGCTGCAGCAGAGAAAATTGCAATTTTTCTTGGTCATTCTGACTTCCTCTACGTCATGTCTCCTCTGCCAGATTAGAAAGAAACTTTCTGCATACAAGCAGAAACATAATTGCTTAGAAGAAAAAATAAAAGCAGAAAGCCATGTTAGAACTCTCAAAACTTTCACCTTTGCTCTTCTTTTGGTCAGGAGAAGAAACTTGTTGGAAGAGTTGCAGGTGGAACCTATCCCTTCTCACACCAACCTCTTTCTAAAGCAATGCAACTCCATCACTCCAAGCCACATTACTTGTTAAGCTTTGGGCAGCACCTAAGTCAAACACAGCCAAATCTGACAGACCTCTCCACCAGCATTGCAGTGCACATGACCAGTAATGAGGAGATAATCCTCCTGCCTGCCTTCCTTCAGCACCTTCTTTCCCTGAAAAGAGCAGCAGGTTTTACTCGGCACAAGGAAACAGAGCGGATACAATACGGAAAGAACTTCCCCTCTCTAAGCATATCAGCTCTTGATTCCTCTGATTCACTTAGGATAACCTCTCTCCATTGCTCACATGCGGGAGCAAAGGCAGACACCAGAGGAGGAAGGAAGGATGGAAGGGATAGCTGACCTTCAGGGGATGACCATGTTTGCTTGGTGCATCTCTGTGCGTTGTCATTACCATAGGTCTGCACAACTTGCGCTATTTAAAGACGGGGATAAAGCTGTGACAATTTGAGATTAGCTGCCTGTGTAAAATGATAGTGAGAAACAGAACAGAAACATCCTAGCCTGGACCCGGTAAAATGGATTAGTAAAGACCAGTATCTCAAATTTCAGGCTGGAGTCTACTGCTGTTTCTAGTTACATAAATGGAAACATAGGGCAATCTATCAATTCACTGCTACCTCACACTCTAACTCGCTGCTAATGCCTGCAACAGGAGCTCAGGTGACCTTCCAAATCCAGGTGGAAGGTTTTAAGAACTGAATTATTGCTTACACACCACAGGAAAGAAACTGATACTCTGAAGTGTCTTTGACTAATGTATTTTGTCTAACGTTTCATGTGCTCCAAAATTGGGTCCTATTTATCACTTCTGACTGGAAATAGGATCACTTGTGTGGCAAGCTTTACTGATTAAGGTTGAAAACAATTTGTCCAATACTATTGCCACCTCTGTGGAAGAAGGAACAGCTGCTACCCCTCACACCACCTTTAAAGGGCAAAGATGGATGGCTAGAATCTGCACAGCCATTCATGTGGGAAGCAGGAGGAAAGGAAAACACTGGCAAGACCCACGCAATAAGCACATCTGGGCTCAGAGAACAGGCATCCACTATTTAAGGAATGGCTCCCTGATGCTCAGCTTTGAAAGTGGAACAAATATTTCGCTCAGAATTTTCCAGCTTTCGAGTTCAGAACAACATGAAAGAGCCTGTGCAGCATGGAGCCATTCCGCACCGATTTGCTCATTGGGTTTGGCTTACAGGGCTACTGTGGGGATGGCCAACCCTCAAGAGGTGATCCACTGAGCCTTGGCTGGCTCCAGAGTCAAACCACCAAAGATCATTCGAGGTTTCCAGAGGCCTCATCAGCACTTCATTTAAGCACCATTTTCTCACTGATGCCAATATTTGGAAAACTAGGTAAGAGTTAAGGACTTCCTGGAATTAAACAGGGTGTGACTAAAGATGATTAAGAGGATTTTGGGAGGGGGCCTTGCGCAAAGTCTTGGGCTCCACCTTTTTCTCCCTTTTTGTCAGCAATATGTTTCCTCTCCTGTAACCTGCCATGGTGTTCTCCCTCTGCCAAGCACACTGACTCCCAGCAGGAAGAGCAGCAGCAGCTATCACAACAGCAGAGGGGCTCAAGGGCAGAGAAAGCTTGCACTGACCTAAGTTGCTTGACATAAAGCATGTTTATCAAGAAGCAGCAGGCAGCTGACCTGCTGGAAGGGACCTTTTCGGTCAGCCTTTTTTAATTCAGGAAAGGGTGAGGACCATTCCTCTCAGGTGTCAGTGGAAGGTGGAGCAAGAATTATTACATTAAGCCTCCATCAACCCAGCCCATGCTGTTTTCTCAGGGCGAGCCCTCTGGGACTTTCCCAGCAGCTCTACTGCTATGCTTCTGCCTTTGAGATAATTCTCTATGATTTCAGATTGGAAATTTAAAAATTTCACTGTGGAACAAATGAGTATCAAGGCTTCCCTTGATGGCAGCAATGGGTGGATTTGCTCAGACTCTGCTCATGGCAAGTCCTAGGCTGTGACTCTTCTCATTGGCTCTCAAAAGCAGCAGAGAGCAGGGGAGATAAAAATGGTAACAATAAAACTCTGAAGAAGTAAAACCTCGAGGAATAAAGCACCAAAGCAAAGAGACAGAGAAGAGAGTTCTTGAAATTAAGTCCTATAGCAGGTGGGAGAACAGAAGAGTAGACCAATCTCTAACAGTTCCTGCCCCATCAGCAAACAAATCATCGCTCCCAGCATCTTGTCCAGATTATTTACAAGCCCATTTACTGGCAGTGTCAGCAGCCCTACAGACCACACAGCACTGCTAGTGGCTGTGGGACAAGCCACGGGAAAGGAAGGTGAACAATTTCAGTCCTACTTGGTGACCCTGTAGGAGTGACCCTAAAATCCTGTAGGCACTGTGATCTTCTTGAAAAGCCTTATGCCCATCACAAGAAATGCCAGAAATGCTCCACCTTACCAATACACATCTCTAGTGGTCTCTGGGGGGAAACATCTCCAGTTCCTCAGCATGGCAAAAGAGGGTCTGGGCAGAGACCCTCCTCCATGGAGGTGACTCCTCCCTTCCTGCAGGGAGAGGATGTCAGAAAAAGCTGGAGTCACTAGAGGAGAGCAGTGAAGGTAGGGTCAGGATGGAGCTCAACAAAACCCAGTTTTTGTGTTGTCCAGCCTCTGGGTACCTGCTCTTGCATTAAATGGCACTTCACTGCACAGCCCAAGCCTCCCCACACCCCTCTCTTCAGAGACATCATCCCTTTTACTTTATGAGTGCAGTCTGGAAAGCATCAGAGAGAAAGAAAGCACCCCTAACATCACATGGGAAAGGCCTCTGGATTGAGTAGTTCCACTAAGAAACTGACTGGGCCAGATTTCCTTTCCTTCTCAAACAGCATTTGCAAAACTGTCTGTTGTGGAGGACACTGCTTTACTACTGAATCCATAATAAACTGGACTAGAAATAAATCTCCTGTGTGGGAGAAAACATTTGAGGCTTTGATAAAATTATTCTAGAGAAAAACCTAAATGAACAAAACTCAAAAAACTAAAATACACCAAGCCCTTTTTTCTCTCATTGTTTTTGTTGGGTTTTCTTCGCAGCTCTGAGCACTTCAAAATATATTGATATTTTCTTGGTTTGGGGTCCTTATGACAAAGTATTAAGATTAAGGTAATTTTGAGGTAGAGCTTTAGTTTTGAGCTAGAGTTTGCCACACAAAAATATCAAAACAGGCCATTCAAATTAAAAAAATTGAAATTTTTACAGCTTAGTCTCTCAAAACTATTAATTCTCATAGAAAGGGTTAGTTTTAGACAAAGCAGGGTCTTGTTTTAATACAAAAATCACCTGGGAAAAAACCATTCCCAAACAGCTTATCTCTAACCAGGCTGTCAAATGCCTTGTGTTTTTGTCCCAGGGAAACTGTTTTGTAAACTGAAACTTACTGCTATTGCAAAAGCAGGAAGAGACTCCTCTGACCTCCACAGCTTCCACGCTTAAAAAAGCACGTTCCAGTGCCACCAGAAAAAACTGACCTATGGAACTGTTCCTTTGAATGCACAATCTCCTCTGTCATTCATTCAACAACAACTAAAAAAAGTTTATATGCAACTATGAGTTTGTGACAGCTAGCAGACCGAAGCAAATAGATTGAAACTGCTTTCTGACTGCCACTCTGTGCATCTGAGCACTACTAGGGCCACCAGAAAGTTACACATTCCACTCTTGTCCGATGTTAATCACTTAGCACATTTGAAAAATGTTAAACCTGTTGAAGGGCAAACCCACGTCCTCTTTCCCAGCATTTGAACCTGCTGTCAGATTTGACAGAGTTGGCACAAGCAGTGGGATTCACTTCTCTAAAGGCAGATGGTTCCCACAGAATCAGGGGACCAAGTCATAAAAAAGTGGAGGAGTGGTATTTTAGACCTGCTTCTCATTTTTCACATGTAAGGGCATTTACATATTTTTATGAATACAGCCAGGTCTGCTAAGCTAAGCAAACAGAATGACCCCTTTCATTTTCATTTGCTACTTTTCCCTTTGAAATCGGTCTCAGCTGCAACTGAACATTAGTTCATTGCTGTTGTGCAGAACTAAACTGGGCAGAACCTCGAACTGTCAGGTCTTCACTGCAAATTGTTCAGTGGTTTTCCTCCAGAGACCTGCCTTGGGAAACTCCCAATTCTCCTTGATGCTCCAGTGGGTGCCTTTTTCCTGCACTGCGCTATTTGCAGTGAAGACATGACACCGTGTTTGAGGTTCTGCCCAGGCTGGTTCTGCAGTGAACCAAAGTGATCAATTAGCAGATCTATCTGTAGCCACAAATCTGTTCCACAGGCATCTTGCCATCCGAACAGCCCAAAGATGAGAGCAACAGGTACAACAACTCTTATTCCCACACAAAATAATGTTGCTGTGTGTGGTCCTGAACACCTGAGGGAGAAGGGATGGTCTTTCCCACAGGAAGAGCAGAGGACATCCAAACCATGGTCAGAGCTACACAACACAGCACTGGACTGAGCCATTACTACTACATTCTAGAGTTATTGCCCTTGCAAGGGAAACACTCTGCTTTATCAGACTCTCTGAATGATGACAGATTTCCAGCACTGTGGGCAAAACCATCTCAGCCCACGCCTCACCATGGCCTGGGCTCTCACTGAGCTGAATTCCCCTGGAGCAGATCCAAGTCATGGTCAGGCTTCAGTTCCTCATACAATCTCCTAGAGGTGGTAACCCCCATAGCAGAGCTGCTGGAGCATGAAAGTCTCAAGAGTCGCTTTTGCACATGAGAAAACTGCATACTGGGGTTATTTGCATGGGCAGCTGAGCCACCTCACACAGCACATTTCATTACAGCCCTGTTTGCCTGCCAGGGGATGTCCACCCTGCTGCCACCCGGCATCCACATCCCCATCTGTGCCCTGAGCGCAGCTGACCCCCAAGACAGTGACTTCCAGGCAAGCACTCACTGCAACAATTCAGTCCTTGCTACAAACAAGTGTTTTTCATTATTGGACGTTAGGGAAAACAGCTTACAGAACTTTGGGGGGATGGGGGGGGGAACAAAAGCAACCAAAATCCCCTTATATACATATATAGATACACACATTTATGTCAGAGGATTGCTGAACTTGGAGAAGCATTTGCTGCCAAGTGGCATGCCCTTCGTTCTGTCAGCAAAACCAACATATACATTTGGGCTTGGATGATCGCCTGACTGGGATGCTAAGGAGATATTTATCTGGGGATGTAACTTGCTGCAACTGGGGGAAGAAAAAAAGCCCACAAAAACACAGAGTGAAAATGAATTACAAAAATGTCACCACTAGTGTTTTTGTATTTCTTCCAACGCTGAAAACAATTACCCTTTGGCAAATTTTCAAGTTCTGTTTATTTGACAGCACTGCACGTAAGCCAGGGGAAAATTAGCATGGAAGGGAATAAACTGATATTCCTGATGCAGAATTGGATTGGCACTTAGAGGGAAGCATGCCCAACTTAACCTCCAAATGTCATATGCATGTCATAACATAAAAATGAACAAGGTACTATTTATAGAGCTTCAAATGAATAGCTGACAACTGATACTTAACTATGCACATTTAAATACATATCTTTCTTAGGTAACTCCTGCCTTTCACATAAACACATTTGGTTTCAATAAAAAGGTATGCTTGGGGATTTTTTTTTTTCTCCTGCCCCTGGCACAGTATACAGCAAGTGTAAGCTCAGGCACAGTCAGAGCTGCTGTCCTGGGTTATGCTCACACAGGCAAGAGCAGTCCATGACAATGACTTCCTCAAGGATCCTGGCTGCACACCACGGCTGCCCCTCAGAGGGGTCCCATCTCCCTTCCAAATGAGCAGGGTGGAACAGCACCCACCTGACAGCTGCCTAGGCAGAATCTGGAAAGTGCCTGCAGCTCCTCTCCACTGGCACAGCAACCTTGATTGCTTGTTGACTGCCTGGGACCACGCTGGTCCCTGATAAATCCAGCTTGTGCTCCAGGGACTGCAGAAGGCTATGGGCTGATGACTATCTGCATCCCATCAGGCACCAGGGGGGCTCCTGGCATGCTGATGGGAAGAGTGGGACTCCAGGAGGCAGATTTTTGTACCCCCCCTTTAAGGCTCTGCTCTGCTGCCTGTGACTAATTCTTCACCTAAAAGAGAACATGAGGACTCCTGCTGATACATGCACTTCCAACAGGACAGCCAAGTTTTATTTTTCTTTAGCTTTCAACTGCAGTATTTACATTAACTCATGTCTGCTCTGGGTGCTGTTCATTAGGCTCTCTAGTACCCACTGTTTCATGAGACTTGCCTCCTCCTACCCCCACACACACCTCAGGGCTGGGTGGGTGGCAGCCACCACACTCACAGCACTGTGAATGGGATTAGGTGAGCCTGTAGATTTGTCCAGGAGCGAGTATGGGTGTAATCATCTTCCCCAGGCAGCTCATTCAGCAAGGCCATGGGTTTGAACCCTAGCAGTGAGGCAGGCCTCTGGCTTTTCCACTGCCAGGGCTGTACCTCCCAAAGTGTGATGGGAAAGTGGCAGGGCCTGGGGCACACTGAGTGCTCACTGGGGCAGGACTTGATCTCTGTTGTCTGGTGGTTTAATCCCAACCAGCAACTAAGTACCATGCAGCCACCCATTCACACACCCTGCCACCCCTGCAGTGAGATGAGAAGGAGAATTGGAAAAAAAGTATAAAGCCCGTGGGGTTGAGATAAGGACAGTTTAATGATTGAAATAAGATGATAATTACAAAATAATAATGGTAATGAAAAGGGAGGCAAACGGAAGAGAAAGAGAAATGAAACCCAAGAAAGACTAGTGATACACAGCACACCCGCTGACTGATACCCAGCCTGTCCCTGAGCAGCCATTGAGCTGCCATCCAGCAGTTCCCTCCTGGACAACTCTCCCAGCTGACAGACTGAGCAGGATGCTTTACTGTATGGAATATCCCTTTGGCCAGTTCAGGCCAGCTGTCCTGGTTATGTTCCTTCCTGCCTTCTTGTGCACCTCCTTGCTGGCAGAGCATGGGAAAGTAGAAAATCCTTGACTCAGGTAAGCACTACAGAGTGACAACTACAACATCAGTGTATTATCCACATTATTTTCATACTAAATCCAGAGTATAACAATTGCAAGGAAGAAAATTGACTTTATCCCAGCCAAAACCAGGACACCTTTCAATCTCATTATCATTGTTCCCTACTTGCAAATATGTTAAGAGAGGCTCAAAGCAACAGCTCATACCTAAAAGTTCTCAAAACTGGAAAGTATAGAAGTGTATTACAGATCTTGTATCCGTCTGTTGTGACTGCCCATGTGGAATTTCCCAATGTTTTCCTACTACTCTGCAACAGATGGGACAAAAGCTGCCAGACACTTCCAAGACCTAGCCCAGCTTGTTTTTTCCCTGAGCACTGAATTAGCACTCCTGAAAAACAGGACTGGCACAGTTTGCTCAGGGAGCTGACAGAGCTCAACCCAGCAGCTACTGAGCATGCTGTCAACAGAGTGTCAGCAGCGTTTGCTCTGCCCCACAGAGAAAAGCTGCAACATCCATGCTCCTCTGACATGGAAACACAAACAAATTTCATCCACCTCCAGGAGCAAAAGGCTGGAAAAACTAATCTTTGTTTTTTGTTTTCTTCCTCTTGCTAACCTCAGGCAAGGCAGTTACCATCCTGCTGCAACTTGTCATGCCAAAATCAACACCTTGCGTCAGCAGGGTATGTGCTGCAGCCCACTGGTTTGTTGTGATCTAATATGGCAAAATAACAGAGGCAGCCACCAAAACCTCTCTTCTCCCTCGTCTAAGTGAAGCTTCCCCACTGACCCAAGGAGCACCGTGCATGCCACTCTTAACTGGTACTGCAGGATCCTGCATCACCCTGCTTGCTTATACCTCAGAGAAAGGCTGAGAAGCTTTAGGCCCCCACTTCCTCAACTGTCCTCTCACAGACAGAATAAAGGTTGGATGAATAAAAACCAAGCATGGGTTTCACATCAGTTTATATGCTTTAAATATATATATATATATCCATATTTGCACACATACATCAATCCTCCCTGCCCCATCTCAGTCCAGCATTTCTAGCATCAAAAATATTAACTAATTAAAAGAATACTGTAGCTACAAAGTCAAGTACTCTGAACCCAGACTGTACAAACAGCCTCTGTATCTGCATTTCTTAGCTTTGGTCCTCATGCATATGCCTTTCATCATGTACTATTTGCACAGAAATCCCCTGCCTCCTTCAGTGCCAGTCAGGGGCTGTGCTCTAGTATCTGCATATCTAGAAGAACCCTGCTTTATTTTCTATAAAAAGAAGTCATAATATGCTGCTGAAGTAGTGAACACTGTATTGAAAGAAAAATAATGGTCTCTTACACCAAAAAAAAATTCATAGTTTCAGATTGCATCCATGACATTTGCACAATTCCTGCAAAATGCCTATTACCTTATATAACCCCAGGCTTTAAAAATAGTTAATTCATATTAATCTGCTTCCAATTAATTACACTGAAACATTTTTGGCCTACTGTACTAGGACAGTAGGTACATGCAACAATAACCAAAAGCAAATTAATCAAGTAGCGTAAGAAAAATGTTACGTACGAGTAAGAAGGGTTTCGGATTTTTTCCTCTTAATCTCACAGTTCATTTTGACCTTAAACAAATCTGTTTTTTATTTTAGCCAGCCTGTGAGCAAAGTTGGGTCAAAATCAGAAAATAGTTGTCAGTAAGTATTATAAAAAAAATCCAATATTTCGGTATACTCTTTCCCAAAACAAAACTGTTTAACGACATAAATATCTAAATTTTGATATTAAAAGCAGGTTTTAAGTATAAATGAAAAAAAGAAAAATAGATTGCATATTTTCACACCAGTCTCCCCTCCAAAAAAAAGACAAACTGGAAAAACAGATTTCAGCTGAAGAGAGGTTTTAGACATGCCTTTTCTCCTCCTATTGAGAAGTGGCTCAGATGAGATGCCTGATGGCAGGTGCATCACATCCTGCCCTGGATCAAGATGAATTCACTTTCTGTGCTCCTCTGCTCCTCCCAAAACGTCACCTCCCATCACTAGGCAGAAAAACACTGTATGGACATCTACAACAGCAGCACTACCTGAGAGGCAAACATGAAAACAACTACATTTGCTCAGGGCTGAAGGGGACATACAATATATACCAGATCATGCATGGAGTCACACACTGTGAAAAGGAAACAGACTGATGGCATCACAAGGAGAAAAGTATTATGATTCTATGAACTTGAACTCTAGGTTGTATAGATGACCTCGACTTTGGCAGGTATCCACTTCTGAAAGTACAAATTAGCATCATTTAAAAACACAAACTCACATTAATAGGATGCTTCTAGTATCACTTTCTTAATGTTCTTAATTTATTTTACAATAAATATAGAGACACAACAGATTTCCACTTGTGAAAAAGGCTCTTTGAGCAACATTTACACCTCTCTGCTAGAGCTGGTGCAATTGCCCACTATAACTCTCTTTATGGTCCTTCCGCCAAAAGGTGAGAGAGACAGCTTCCAGCAGGTTTGCAGCCTATTGCTGAGAAAGGAAATACAGCCCTGAAGGAGAGTGACCTCTGGGGTAATGCTCTTCTACCAGTTACTCTCCAGATTGCTTAACAGGCTGAGATGTACTTATGGTCTAAGTGTGGAGGTTAAAGTTGCAGCTCAGTACAGCCATCAGACCTGTCCCGTGCAGCCACATCAGGAACTGGGACTGGTTACAGGATCTGTGCCTGTGGTTTGACCCCAAGGCCATCAGCCCACCTGATCTAATCCTGGCAGACCTCCAGGCAGGATCTTCCAAGCCAGAGGCATCTGGCAATTCTCACTGCAGGTTATTTGGGAATTAGGATACATTTTGTGTATGCATGTTCCAAATAGCAAAGCCAAACACCAATTAATCAAGGCTTATGTCTCAGGCATCTAGTGGGAGGTGTCCCTGCCCACGGCAGGGGCTTGGAACTTGATGATTGTAAGGTCACTGCAAAGCCAAACCATTTTTTGAGTCTATGATCTATCCCTTTATTTAGCCAGCTTCTTCTGGTTCTCTTCACTCCTACCTACCAACACTTTCCTCTGCATTTCTGCATCTAGAATTCTTCTGACTGGTTCCCCTGTAAACAGAGTATGTTAGATAGCTATTTCCAGGTGCAAGTGACTACAGCTGGAATCCTGCTGTAGAGAATTGTCAAAAGATGACACCCTGCTGTGATGCCTAAAATGTGGACTCCGTTGCCCAAGCCACCATTACAAGTCACCTCAAGTCCTCATAGCAGGGCTCACTCCCTCACTGTTACCTGCTCAGCTCACAAGGACTGCCTCTGCAGCCTCATCATCAGACTCTTCTCCTAGTTAGAATCCACTAACTTCCTGTAGCACTTCATTCGTACCAGAAAGGGCAACAATTTGAAATACACTGGTGAAAATAGTATACCTAATAAAAGGTGAATTCAGTGTCAAGGAATAAATAATCTGTTTGTGAAGCAAAGGCACAGAGCATTCTTTCATTATGGAGCAAGAGGAGAGGAGGGGATGAAATGCCTTATGGCAGATCTGGAAGGCATGTGGGTTGTGCCTTATTTTCTTTTCCTGCTGCTATGAAAGGGTACAAAATAAAATCATGGAGTACACAGAGCAGCAGTCAGCCCTCTCAGTTCAGTGTTGTCCTTTTTTAAAAGAGTGGGGCTTAAGATTATTTTTTTATGTTTGCATTTGACAAGGATTTCTTTAGTGCTTTTGTTTTTAAAAGTATTTTAATTGATCTGTCTTTCCATCATCTTTAGTACTATGCCTTACCTTCATAAACCTCATGGATCATAGAAGGGTATTTTGCTCTTGGCACTATTTGGGAGAAAAAAATGGGTTTTGTGTGCCTCAGACTTCACTACAGAAATGAAGACATTAATTGAAATGTAAGGGTAATGATCCCAGAGCACTCATTTGAGAAACCTTTCTTTACCTCTGGAGTGCTATTTGGTCACCTAAGCTATAAAGCCAAGCTCAAGTATCCTTCGGCTGTTGGTTCATGGGATTTAGCATGAGGTCACTGCTGCCTAACACGGTAAGTAATGCAATTCCTTTCAAGAGTCTCTGAAGTAAGCAAGAGAAATGAATGCTCTAGGCACTTCATAAACTGGTTTCATGCCTTACTGTTGAGCAGTGGCAAAATCCCACACCAACAGATGAAATAACACGTCAACAGACTTCAGACTTGATGCCCTAAACAAAAGACCATTCTGCTTTACTCTGTTGTATGGATCCCTCAGCCAATGGCTCCCTCCACTTCCATATTCCTTCCCAGGCTCAGCATGCATCAGCAGGTCAGTATCACATCTCAGGAAAGCAAAGGACTGCTAGGATCAAACCTATTGCCTGTCCTGCTGTAGTTGAGAGTTATCACTTCATAAATATCTCAAGGAGACTGAGCTACACTCTCGATCCACAAGCAAAAAGGAGCTGACACTGGCATTACTGCAATGGCATAACCTCACCCTATAGCTATGCCTGCAAGATTCTCACCACCTAGACAAACTCCAGCAGTGCCAGCACACTTCCCAGGTCACAGGAGAGAAGTACATTCAGCAGAAGCAAGAAATCCTGCACAAGCTGGTTGGCCATCACTGCCCTGAAGGGGCATGAGGCAGGCCCTTCCTCAAGGACACACCTTGCAAAAGAAAAGGTGGCCTGGAGGGAACACAAAATAGGGAAAAAAGGCTCCTGTCCTCTGCCTCAAGAGGAGGGGCCAAAAGCAGCCTATGGGTCGCATACCACAGGGGCTGGAAAGGAGGAAGAGGAGGGCAAAAAGTGACCACTAAAGTTCCTTCAAAACAGAGTTCAGAGAGAGATGAATTAAGTAAAGCCAAAAGCAGCAGTCCTGCAGCAATGCAGAACATGCTGCTTTCATGAGGAGTCACCCCAAAGCCATCTCCCACTTGGCCAAACTATTTGGCCAATATCTTATCACAACTGTGAACATATATTGAACTAAACACTCTGGGTTTGGGGTGAAAAAAATCACCTCTGGCCCCTTCAGTCCTCTGGACTTGATGTATTTGATGTACAGGGAAGTCTTTGATCCTGTTCTTTAAGTCTTCTGCAGGCTGGATGAGGGATAAGCAGTTGGGTCCAACATGTTGAAAACATTTTAGAAATTGGGAGGACGGAGGGAGTAAACAAGAAAAAATACAACCAGCAGCCAGCAGCTACTTGCACACAAAAATGTCTTACCTTTTTCTTTCCTGGGAAGTTCTGCTTCTGTGCTTAAGACCCAGACAGACAGGAAAAGCCCTTGCCAGGACATCAGTTTTCCTCATTTGTGGGAACAGAGAAAGGAGACTGCTGTGCAACCTTTACCTGCAGTCTTGCTGTCAGCTCAAGGACCCTACGGCTTCCTCAGGGCCTTTGTTGTAAATCTATTTTGGTTGAGAGTGGTGGCAGCTGTTAGTGCCATGATGGAAGCATACTTGAAGGCAGCAGTCATTTTGTGCAGTCATGTCTTCTGTAACTTTGGACAAAGCATTAATGTTGTCTAGAAGAGCTTGGGGCAGAAAGGAAGTCATGCCTCCTGAATTCTCCACATGCTACCAAGAGGATAGTGAAAGTATCTGAAATGCAGGAGCCACTGCCACAACTCAGAGACCCCCCTGGCCCCAGCAAGCCAAAAGAAACAGAGGCATTTGTTACAATCACTTTCCTGGATCTGGAAGTACAAATAGTCAAAGTTACCAAGATCTTTATATAAAAAAAAAAAAAA
>VYXF01007701.1:106011-139152 GCA_013397295.1 Polioptila caerulea
AAAAAAAAAGAGCAAGTGTGCTCTGTTTCCAAGCTTTCCTCCAGACTGATTCTCCTGGCAAACTGAAAAGATCCCCAAGCCAAGTAACTCTACTCAGCCTCATCCTGTGCACTGCATGCTCAAAGGATTAAGTTATGGTTTACTGCAGCCATACCCAGAGCTCGCCTAAAACTTCACACCCTTCATGGGTAGCACAAACGCTTTGCATATTCCTTTAACTTACAATTTCTCACAAGCTTGCTCAGCTATTTCCTGACACCTCCCACAGGTCATTTGGTGGGTTTTTTTTTCACATAGTTCATCTTTGAAACATGAAGTGTCTCAGAAAATTCACAGTGAGTAATTAGTCATCGGTGGACAGTCACCACTTAAAGCTCAGGAGGTAAATTCCATACAGGATCACAGCTTGAGAGCACCTTATCAGAAAAAGGGTGAGGCCCCACCACTGTTATGTTTATGTTACCCAAGACAACAAGGAGGTTTAAAAAACAAATCAAAATGACCTTTGAAAGTCGTGACAGCACGACTGGTCATTTTACAGCTAGATTAATGATCTTCAGTGTAGAGATTGACCCTTTATTTCATGTTTGCATAATCCATATGGTGAGTCTGGCTCTAGACACTGTCCCAAAAAGAAGAGCAAGAAAAACATTTTTTAAAAGTCTAGTTATTCAAATTCATAAAACATTATAATTTCAAACCAAAATTGTGATTTGGTTGTGCTTTGGTTTGCAAGCTGCATTTCACTCAAAGCTTATTAGTTGAGCCCACGAAGCAGCTGATTTTACCCTGGATGAGGTCTGTTTGTCCTTTTGGTTCCCCAGCCCAAAGCTGCAACATAGGCTGCAGATATGCAGATGAAGGAACTGCTGAAATAGGTATTCCAGAGCTACTGAACAGCGCTGGGTATCAGCCTCCCCCCTAAATGTATAGGGAGCAGTAAAGTAAGGCCATACAGCATGCAGCAGTTTATGATACCGGCCAAAATTCCTTAGCCCTTAACAGGGATAAAAAAAAGCCATGTCATTGATTAAAAACATATATTGCTGACAGTGGCAAAGTTTTAATGACATTTTGGAGAGAATTAAAGCTTTTTCCTGAGGAAAGTCTTGTGCACCATGAGGAGTGGCATGCAGGGAAGCCCTGTGCAGAACAAAAGTGTTTGAGTTGGCAGGACAGTAAGTAAGTGGAAAGACATTTTCCTCCTTTGCTCATCTCTGTTTCATTGACCTTTTCTTTCAGAGGGTGGAAAAAAAGCACTTGAGTCTGTGAAGAAATACTTGGAACAAGGAAATCCTGCAAGTGAAAAGAAGTCCTACAACTGGGGAAGGCAGAAAACCAGCCAGTGTAACCACAATACTGGATTTCCTATGGAGATAACCATCATCGATGCACAAAGCTCCTGTGTTCCTTCAATTAACATACTGTAGGTGGAATCCAAAAACACTGGATAATGGTAAGTTTCACTTTCTACAAAGTCAAAAGCTGTTCTAATAGAAGCTTAAGTGCCTTTCTTTTCAGTTCAGCAAGAAAGAGAGTATTTTCTCAGAGGCTGACTGAACACCCACGTTGTTCAGAAGCCAGGCAGAGCGCTCCCTGTTAAGCTTACTTGCAATTACTTGTGGAGTCAAAGCTAGCAAGAGCTGGTATCCCGGGTAGGGGTAATGCTGCAAGTCTTGGTAGTAAATGCATTTTCACTGAGCATGTTGCCAAGAAGATTTTCCCTGGCAAAGAAGGGGATAGCTTGTCTCTAGTAAATGATGTCTCAGGGGACTGGTACAGCCTATTGGGGCACAGTACACAAGCACAAAGACGTGAGCAACTTTGTCCATCTTCCCACCAGAGGTGAACTTTTGAAGATCACACTGGTCATTTCTCATATTTAAGGGAAAGTTCTAGATCTCAACAGGAAAAATTTAGTATCTCCTATAGACAGTCTGAGACACTTCAGGAGGCCTTGTAATCCACCACTCCAAAACCTCCACAAGTTCCCAAATTCATGCTCCCCATTTGCTGGTCCACAGCAGCCAAATTTCCCTGCAGAGGGCAACACCACAGGGCACAAACAGTGAAAGAAAAGGAAATTAAGAGCACTGCTGACCTACACGTTTAATGAAGTATTTCTTCTTTCTGGCAGCCTAACACACAAACATGTAGGCATGTCTATGCATCATCACACACCTACTCTTCAGCATTTGAAGTCTAGATGACCCTTGAGGCAAGAATCCCATCATGCAGAGCAAAGCACAAACTCCATGCCATAATAAACATTTTATCAGTAATGAGACCAAATTGGAGCTGAACTCCAATCTTAACTTTGCTCCTTAGCTTTCACACCCAAGGAACAGTCATAGAAGCTACATCCTTCCATGGGTGATAGAAGAGATAAGGAAGCACATTTATGATGTAATTAAATAAATCATGCTGGTCTCCCAGTCATGTTCCCATTTCTAATTGTCTTGGAGTCATCTTATCTTGCATGTGCTGCTTGAACACTCATTTAAGGTGCTGCCAGAGTGCCTTGTCAGTAGGACATGGCTGCCAGTAGAAATTTCACAGCCCAAATCTGAAGCCAGGCTTGCATACCTGTCCCAGTCTCTAGCACTGTATTCATTATTGAGAAAACTATTTTAAAAGAAAACCACAGTGGAATTTTGAATGAGCTCTGGGTGAAAGAAATCAAATAAGAACTTGGAATTGATTATTTCATAAGCAATATAAAAGACTTTTTTCCACTTGTTACTGTTTTAAAAAATGAAACGCTTTCCAGCTTTCAACATCAAATAGCCCAAATGTTTGGGTTTGATAAAGGACAGAAAGAATTTCCAAGTTTTTTTTGAAATCCTCTAAGATCCCAAATGCATCTCTTCATATTTTCAGTAAATCTTTTAACAGAGGTCCTTTTCCAGAAGCCATACTTGTTTAGGGTTTACTCCCTGCCCCTTACATTTATTGTCCTCACCTTTTGCTGTTCCCACTATAAATGAAAGTCATGGTTCTTTATACCCCTAAAGAAGATAAGTGCATAAATAACCACCAAAAATGTGTCCTGCATAAGTATGTCAGTTTTACAATTAAACATTTTCTCCTTCTCGTGATATGTTTTATTGAGGTATAAATCAGGACTAGGAGGCAATTTAGCACAGACAGGAATTTCATGGAGGGGGTGTGCAGATCCCCTGGGCTCGTCTGGAAAATGAGAAACATACTCATAGATGATACAGCTTGCTGGGTACAAGATCCACAGGAGCTAGAGAGCACTCTGTCTAGACTGAGATTTAACTCTCTCATTTAAATCAAGTGAAATAGGACCATGCTGAATGCAATTGCATTAAAACTTTTCTGTGGTGGATTAAGGAGCTTTTTGCAAAGCCAAGTCACACTGAAGAAATTTTGTGGGCAGAACGAGTTGGTGCCAAATCACAGGGAGAAAGCAGGAGCTGAAAGGTAGCAAGTGTCTCCCTGTGTTTAACAAGGCTTTAGCTGCACTCACTTTCTTCCACTAAGCAGAAATTTTCCCTTCTCTCCTGCTACGAAGACAGGTAGAGAAATGCTTGTGGCACACTTTCTTACAGTCAGGCGTCTCAGTTGCAGAGCCTCCTTATTTCCCTCTAGGAAGGCGTAAATTGAGGTCAAATAAAGAACTTTGACTTGCTTGCATCTGGAACGTGCCTGGAAACAGACAGCAGGATTCAGATACAGCTTTTTTCTTACTCTCAGAAACTGGCCAAAACCACCTCCTTGTACTTCTGTACTTTGGCCAAAGTCCCCATGTTGGAAGGGAAGTGTCTGCCTTGCAGTGCTGACCAGCAGAGGTGATTGCCCCACTGCCACTGATGGAGGCTGGAGTGATCCTGTTCCTCTCTTAGCTGGGCCATGAGATGTGTACAGTCACACTTGTCTCAGTGTCCATCCATTCAGACATCCCCTCCCACCACATCCCCCAAATCCATACTCGGGATTTACAGAAGGAAGCGCCACAGTGTTCTCTTTCTCCAGGCAGGCCTGCACCCAAGGATCTGGGGCATTAGCATCCACCTCACCTAACAAAGACAGCTAGCCTTGCCTGTTCTCTCCACAGTCAATAGAATTTCGTGTTAGACATAACAGGCCCTGGAGACACCTCACGCTCAGCATCTCAGCTAGGCAGGATATATTTCAGCCCTCCTGCCCAGCTTGTACCTAACACTAGCACCTTCCAAAAACCAGCCAACTAAGCTCTGCCCACACATCTTAATGCCTGCACAATAATGGGGCAGGGGAAGCATTTTCTTCTCTGTGCACAACCCAGCCCACACCTGGATTCAGGGTAGCTGCATGAGTAAATTACATTGTCCTCTTTGCCGCTTAATTCAAAGCAGATGGCAGAAGCAAGACACAGTTAGTTACAGTTAGTTACAAGAAAGAGCTAGCCCACAGGCTCAGATGACCCCCAGGCAAGTTGTATTTGCATCATGTACTTCCCTCTTGACATGCAGCATTCATTCTTTTATCCTTATGAGCCTTCTGCCATCCAGCACTCCTAGCTCAGGATACATTCTCCAGAGAACAAGACTATGCACCCCACCAGCTCCCAGATTTTGCAAGAATCCCAGCATTCAATTAAATTTTTTAGCAAAATATAGGTATTTTTTTACCCAGCCCTCAGTGCTTTATCTGTTTCTGCAGTTCAGACCACAAAACTGATCCACTTGGTTTGTTCAGGTGGCAACAACATGCCCTTCCTGAGGATGTCCTCTCCCAACATGCCATCGTGGATTTTCTCTGCACATTCCCTGGTACCTTGCTCTTAAGTAAGCTGAACTGCTCTGTGACACTTGTTCAGCAGCTCATCCCCTGCCCCTGACCTTCTGCATTGCATCCTTGAAGCTGAACATATACACCCTGGATAATTGTTAGGGTTTCCAAACAATAGTTAAACACAGGTTTGGCACCAGCAGCAAGTTCTGAATCAGCCTTCAGTAGTATTGTCTGACCAGAGGCCAGCAAGGGGAGAGGCTCCTTGCCAACAAAGAAGGGAAACTGGGATTAATACTTGTACTAAGACCCACAGAGAAAGAGTGGGAGGGCTAGAAGAGCTCCATATAAAGAGGGTGAGGCTTAACAAGAGAGCACAGTACCTTCTGACCCTCTGTTTTGTTTTGTACTTTAAGGTGCAGTAAAACCTATTTATACTCAATTCCTCAGTTTACAAGGAAAGCAGGTTGCCTTAAAGGTTTTTAAACTGGCCTCGGCTGAGCAGCAGTTCTCCCAAACTGGATTTTGGGGATTACATTGCACTCCATGAATAATACTTTCATTCATTTTTTCCATCTATAGCCTCTACCTCTATCTGACAGAGATGATTTATGTTCATCTCCGTTGAAACACAGAAAGATAAGGGCCTAAAGTAGCAATTACCTAAAATTTAGGCGATTACAGAGATGTTGTGCACAGAGCTTTAGGTCATTAAAAATCACCATGGAGAAATGTGGGTATAGTGCTGAGTGAGGCAGCAAGAAAAACTGAATGCCTTAGAATGGATTTTTAAGAAAAGTACCAGTTGCTTTGATTATATATATGTCTATATTTGTTTTGGTTTTTTTTAAGGAAAAAAAAGAGCTTCAGACTAAATTAGCAGTGGAGGCAGAAAATACCCAAGCATGTAAAGTAGATAAGAGTTTTGTATGCTTTCCATTTTTTTTCCCCATCTGCTGTGCAAATAGTTAGTTCACCAACACACATTGGCCACAGTTTATCTAAAGAAAGCCTGGCCTTGGGAGCAGCTCCTGCATTTACTCTTCTTAAATGCAGCAGTAAGACCTCAGGGACAACTCATAAGCAGAAAGTCCATCCTCTGATAATCCTCACAGAAAACAGAACAGTCCTCAGGACATGCTGGCAGACGAAGCAAAGTGTGGAAAAAAGCCTAAGCCTTCTCTGTTTTATGCCTGTGTCCAACCTAGTAAGTCCTAGACTGCAGCCAGGTACAAGTTTAAAGCCAGCTTAGTCCTCCTTCCTTTCCAAGTATGCCAAAGTGCAAGTGAGGCATATCTCATACTCCAGCCAACGAGAGAGTAACGAGAAGCAGAGATACAGAGACTGAGCTGAAATTTAGATTATGGATTAATGCATCCTGCATCATCTGGAGAAAGTATCCCTGAGTTAACAAGGATCAGTGCAGAAGGGAGAGCACAGTGGTCTAGATGACAAGTTTATCAGCCATTGAACAATCTGGTATTTAAGGGCTGGGCTTTTCCAGTGTACATTTTTTTGTATTATCTTGTTAAAGACAGCCCCTACTTGTTATGTTTCACTGTTGTGTGGGGTTACCACAGCCTGTACTGGAACACCAGGATTCACCTAAGAAACAATCAAAGCTACTCTTTGTATCAATATAAAGACTTTCTTTGAATGGCCATTTTATATAAACCCCTATAGCATGGTCACCATTGCTCTTCCACTGGAGAGAGGGGGATTCCAGAGCAGTTAACTAAATACAGGTACATATAAAAAGGGCTGGGATAGGTCCAGGAATAATAGGATTTAAATAGGAATCAAATTATAGGAATCAAATCATAGGAACCAATGCTTTGATGGTCAGACAGCAGGGAGAAGTGAGAGAGAACTCCCTTTTGATCTGGCTGAAGCCATTAGGTCTGAAGAGCACAAAGAGTGAACCAAGCCAAAACAAAGCCCCTACCTTTCAGAGTCTCGCTAACGTCACCTGAGCCAGAAGCACTCAGATTTTACAAGAAAGACGGATCTACAACACGCCCAGCAATGCAAACAGCTCAATGGAGTGTGGCAAGGCAGGACAGCCCGAGGGCCACCCGGAGAGCTGCCCACACATGAGCCAGCACATGCAGGGACACAGGACCAGCCACCACACCTGCAGGCTGGGCCCAGACCCAGGACAAACATTTGCCTTTCACAACAAAAACAAATGAAAGGCTTTGAGTTGCCCCAAATGAACATAAATATTTTTCTCTGGGAAGTCTTCTATTTTGTTTTTTGTGTGTGTTTTCATTTTTTCTTTAAACTAACAAAGAGCAGGGTAGAAGTGAAGGGGCTCTCTGAAGACATTTTAAAGATTTATTTACTTTAATACTAAAGCAAGAAGATCTAGCATCTACTTAAGTTCCATGAATACATACATTTCTTATTAGCAGCATTATAATGCCATTAAAGAATAGATTCACTCATCTGCCTACAAATTATTCTGCCTTTGCTCACAATGCCTGTTCATTTCCCAGAATGCTTTTAAGAAGCCTTATTTAAGTTTAGTCTTTTCCTCCCTTCTCTCACGCATGACATTTCTGAACGCTCATGATTATTTATTTGGCATGGCATTTTGATGCAAGAGAACAGCCAAGCCTTGTGTGCATACATAGCGCAGAACTTCCACTTTAAGAGACTTCTGTAATTTATAGATGGTATGAAAAATTAACTCAAGGAGTGAAAGTCGAGAGGTGCTATCTGTGCATGGCTTTTGGCAAGACACCTTGAAGTCATAGTATCAGCTTCAGATTTAGACAACTTTTGCCCTTGGCCCTGAACCCAATATTACACCTTGAACCCTTCTCTGCTATTGAACCAGAAAAAATATCTTGTCTCTATGCAGCTGGCCTGCTCTGAGGGACTGCAATACCACCAGCAGTGGCACCCCGAGCCTGCTCCAGTGGACAGGGGAAACAAAAGGATGGCTTTCTCTCAGGCTCTCTGCATGAGAGCTTAGAGATAGGCACAGCTCCGTAATTTCCTCCCAGTGACACAGAGCTTCTCCCAAACCCTGGGTGACTTCTCTCACAGTTGAGCCCAAAGCCATTTGCAAGTAGCAGAAGGACTTAAGTCACTTCACTGGATTGCAGAGCTCACCTTGCTGATAAAATCACGCTTGCCCAGGCCAAGCAGCAGAGACACTTCCCCCCATCACGCAGAGGATGATGACAGCAACACGGGCCATGCCTGCCTGCCCACAGCTATGCCAACCCTAACAGCTCCAGACACCTGGAAAAGGAACTGCTGCCTGCTTCCCCCCTGCTAATGAAGCTTTGGAGCTACAGCCATTGTTTATTCAAGAACCTAATAAGAGACGACTGTGGCTATTTTCCACTTAACATCATTAGTTAAATAGCAATTGATTGCAGATGGAGAACAGCCATTGTGTTTTATTACCAATGATTTGTTTCCTGGGATTTAAGAGCAGATCTACTTTGGCAGATCTGTTCCCTTAGGCTGCAGACACTACAAGGTGTGGCCACGCTCCGTGTTTACAAGCCATTAAGAGGGCTCGCTTTTGGCTTTTCTTCAGCTCTAGGCATGTCAATAAGTCTTAAAGGCTCTGTGTGAGAGAACATGAGTAGAGCTCGGTTTGTTTGTTATCAGTCAAAGATTGCTGACATGCTTTAACTATCTCATAATAGAAAAGCTACCCACTACAGGCAATCATTACTTGCTTTCAACAGGCAAGCTGAAATGAACAGAAATGGGGAAAAAAAGGAACCTAAATGGCTTTTATGTATCTTAGGTCGTTCAAGTGAAACATAAAAGATAGCTGCAACTCACCCAGCTTAGTTCGGCTGGGCCTTGCCACTCCCCAATGCTCTACCACATCAGATTCGTGGACCTACACCTGCAATAACCAGGATGCAAACCTGAACTCTGTCAGGCCCATCTTTCCACATCAACACTGAATGCATACGAGATCCCACTCAAAACTTTCAGCTGGTGCCTATTAAAAAGGAGACCAAGCTAATTAAAACAAGCAGTGGGTGTTCTATCAAGCAAATAGCTTCAGAAATCTTTACTGCCTCCCAGGACATAGTGGGAAACAGTGCAAAATACCACTGCTGAAAATCTTCTCTGGAGCCTGTCTCAGATTTTTTGGCCTCAGATTTCCACCTTCTCTTACTTTTCCCCTTTGGTACTCAAAGGACAGGTGCCCCAGGTTCCCATTCTGCAGGGTGCCCTCCATTTACAGGGCCATCAGCAAATGACAGCACTGGTAGAGACCTGTAGGACCTGATTCTCAGCATTTAGTTATGCAGTATCTATAGAGCAATTGTGAGATGTTACTGGCAGATCCCTTTCACTGTGTGCCCCCAGCACCTGATGGAGCTTCCCAACCGAGCCTGACAGCTGGAGTACATAGGAACCACCGTATTGGAAACAACTAACTGTCCTTCCAATCCATGCACTGGTTTTGGTGTAAAACCCGCTGTCTTGCTGGGATACAAATAACCTAGCAGTGTCCCCAAAGGAGATGCCTGTCCCTAACCTCCATTGGTTACATGTCAGCTCATGCCTCGGGTCTGAGAATTTATAGCCCTTCCGCTGGCTCCTAACCCATGCCAACCATAAAGCCACCAAACACCTGCTGGCACCCAGGTTATCACTGGGACAGATAAACAAAGAGATTGATAGATTGTCCTTCCAGGCTCCCCATGGCCACATGGCCACAAAAAAGGAATGGTCCACCCTGAACCTTGCCATCCTCACTTCAAAGGACCGTCCATGAAGCCATAATTTCAAGAAGCCCAGGGATGGCAAAACTGTACTTAGGGGTTTTTTTACCTTCCCACCTCTGAACAGAAAGTTTTAGGGAAAGTGTTTTCAGGGAGTTGCTGAGACCAGTTGCAAAATGCTTTCCATAGTGCCATATACAGAAGATGACGTAGAAAATACACAGCATAAATGGTAATACTTTTAATGCAAATTTAAATATTCTGCTGACCCTTCCTAATGTTATGTTACATTTCAGACTAACATCTGACTGATGACCCAAACTTGGATCTAATTTGCAGCAGGTACAAATTATGCAGGGCATGATTTCTAGAAAATCTAGTTGGCTAAGTACCCCAGAGTTTTCTTTCACGGGACTATTTCCTATCCAGTACAGTGATGAATATCAAGTGCAACAATAGGAGGTTTTCCTCATATGACAAATTCTGTATAATTTCTCAATAATAAGGACCATAAATAAATTCTTATCCCTCAAGACTTAAAAGTCCATCTGATGTCAAAACCTACAGTTTGGTATCACTAGTGGGTGTGTTAGCACTGACTCCTGCGTGACCTTGTACAGTGGTATGGCATTTGTTAGCTTGTTCAATGGCACTACAATCAACTTGCAAATTCAGATTTCATGAGAGAGTTTTTGTTCCTAAGCAGCAGGACAGCTGGCAGCACTGTGTATGTTGTGTGCAATTGCGTGTGGTGTTTTGTGCAACATCATCTGCAACGTTTTATTTTAGATCATACCCCCCGTTCCTCCCCAAAATGGGACTAGGCTCTTTAAGGGTGAGAATAGATTTTACAGAGGATGACTGAGAGCTAAAACTTTATGGGGCCTCAAGATAATACTACATCTGTAGAGAAAGAATAATCTGCTGCAAATACAGCAAGATTAATGCAGTAATCATCTGCTGGCATGGCACACCCTGGGAAAGAGGCTAATTAAAAAGGATTTGTGGAAAGTCACGTAGGATTACTCTACTAAAAGCAGTGGTGAGACATTTGGGTTATCAGCGATTTTTAAAAGTTCTAATTAAGGATCTAGAAAACAGTTTTACCAAGAAGTTGAGACTTTCAACTTCATCTACACTGGAAATACCCTTCATATTAGTTCTACAAGCATTCACAGCTTTAGGAAACTTGGAAAAGTAAAGACTATCATTCTGTTATCTCAATACTCTAAATCCTCTTCCCATAAACCGCCAGGGTAATGACTTCCATTTACATCACTGACATGGTCTGAAGAGGTGGCAAAGTTCTGCTGACTTTATCAGCTGAAGCATGTGATGCACAGAGCTTGGTTCCCAGCAAATTAAACTAGCAACCAAATTAAGGAGCTGAAATGCCAGCTCTGCTCTTCTGACAGACATTAATTTTGCCCAAAACACATAATGTCGAGTTTTTAAAAAGGAAACTAGGACATGAGTCAGGGGGCACCTCTTTTTCTCTCTCTTGTCCATTGAGGACACTGCAGTGCACTTCAGGAACAGGTGTTCATATACCTGGTTTTCACCTGCTACCAGGAAAAGCTGGGTCTTTCCTTGCATTCAGGGAAGGAAAGATTTCACATACAGAACATCTGTAGCGTGATCAAAATTGCATTTAACACCAAAGAGAGACAGACAGACAGACGTGTTTTCAGAAGCAGGCATCCTTTGGAGTGCCATTTGTAAGAAGAGACACAGCTTGTGTCACTGAGAGCAGAGCCTTCTGTGGAAACAGCTCAGGTGCTCCCTCAAGCCAGTCTCAGTCAATCACAAGCTACAGCACATGTGCAGGAAAGTTGCATTTCTGCACTTTGTCCATTACTGGGCCTCACATCTTGCCCTGGCTTCAGAGCAAAAGAAGCTGCATTGTCAGGGCCACGCCAGCCAAGGTTCTTGCTGAGGAGCAGTGAAGGGTGGTACAGAAGAGTAAATTCAAGAGCTAATCTTTACAGAAAACACAGCCTCATGTCATGATAGGGCCTCCTGTTTGGAAATTGAAGCATCTTAAATCCCTGAGCCAGAAAGAGTAGAAAACCTACCTTACAGAAGCAGCAAGAAACAAGGCAAAGAACCCTTTTTCTTTGCTTAGTAACAGCCAAGAGAGATAATGCATGATTTGTAATGCCCTGAGAGGGCAAAAGTAGCTTTGTGCACAGATGTGGTTTGGTNACAAGGCAAAGAACCCTTTTTCTTTGCTTAGTAACAGCCAAGAGAGATAATGCATGATTTTGTAATGCCCTGAGAGGGCAAAAGTAGCTTTGTGCACAGATGTGGTTTGGTGGGATGAATGATGATGTGCATTTAATTCATATTTTGGATTACTGGAGAACGATGACTAGAGAGGTTTGTTATAAACACATATTATAAAGTTGGCTTTTCACAAATATTAAGATGAGTGTTGTACATATAAGGTTGTTATAAATACGTATTATAGTGTAGGGTTTTGGGGTTTTTTTGTACCCATATATGGTGGATACTATATGTGTGGTATAGAAATGGTTTTAAAGATATAGTTTTCTTTGGGAGAAAAGTAAGCTGATAAAGTGTCTTTGTAGTGAGTGAACTGACTGCCTAGTCAGGATAGCACCCAGTGAAGACCCCTGATACTGATATAAAGACATCTGCTACTGATAGCACTGCATCTGTAGAAATTATAGACCAAGGCCCAAATCAAGACTGATAAGAAGAATTAATTAAAACCACAGCCAAGACAGATGCATGCTCTAAGGAGGCAGGACCAAGGAGTGGCAATGCAAAACAGCTCCTAGAAACATGGAAATAAGTTCTTAGAAAAGTTTAAATATGCATATTTAAGGGTGGGGGGGGGCTGTCTCTAAAACAGCAGGTGTGCTCTTGGCTCTTGGCCAGAGACACCCCAGCCATGTATTTTGCTTTATTGCCTTGTCCTTATTGTCTTTTATTAAACCTTTTAAATCCTACCAAGAAAGTGAACCTTGTTTTTCACAGGGTCATAAGCCATGAAGTTCAGATCCAGGTCTGAAACAGCTTTAAGCATTGCAGAGCATGGGGTGACAGACCTGGGGCTTGAGTTTTGCTCCGGATCATTGGAGAGAAAATGGTCAGCTACACAATTTAGCTCTGGAATCATTCCCAAATTTGTCTGGATTCATGGTGTTGGCTTGGACCCATTAGTGGTAACAACTGTGAGCAAAAGCACAAGGGAGGAACAAAAGATAATACAATGGTATAAATTCCAGTAGCTCCTGGAAGAAATACATTTGACCTTTATTATCTACTAACTTCTCTGATGCCTAACTCTGGTTTTTCCTTTTAAAATACTGTCCCTGGCAGAATGGAGTCCAAGGAAAAAATAGACTCTGGAAAAAGTGTGAGGCTTTGGGGAGACAGTTCTTTACTGGCAGTTTCACAACCGTCCCAGCACTTCTAATGAAATTTCATTTGTCAAATTCAGTGCAGCTTGGTGACAAGCCAAGCTTATTCTGTCTGCCTTTTAGCTTAGAAACATCCCTTTGGTCTCTTGCTCTCAAGCAGTGCCTTTAATTCATTTGAGACAAAAAAAAAAAAATTAAAAAAATTGCAGCTTGTAGCTAAAAAGCTGGCCTGAAGCTCTCATGGACACAATTTCTTATTTTATCGTGAAAAATAAGTTAAAATTTTGAACTGCTGTTAACGCCATGCATAACAAAACATGCTCCTCACCAATAGTACTTCAAAAGGAAATATATACAGCTTTGGCAAAAATAAAAAAAAAAATGTCAATCAACACACAACTGGTTATGATTTTCTGTGGACTCACCACTGTCTGGGATGAGGCCACCTAACAGGAGTCTGGACTTAACATCCTTCCAGCATAGGATGAAATCCGTAGCTTCTAAAGAGGGAATGGATCTAATTCGTTATTGATGTTTTTTAACATGTGAGGCCCGGGCTGTCTACATAGCCTGTGTTACATTCCAGTGGTGGGTAAACCAGCTGGGCTATTTTGACTTCTCCTGGTTAAAATACTGCTTTAAGCCTGTTGAAAGTTTTGGCATGTTTGGGTCTTAGAGTAGAGCTGTCAACAGAAACAGTCACAGGTTTTGTTTGGATTTAGGGAAAGGGAGAATTAATGAGAAGATTTAGCACAAATAAAATGATCGCACTTACCCCATTGTTTGGGAAAAAAAGAAGAAGAAAAGAACCCAGTGATTTATTTTAGACAGCCTGAATAGCTGGAGACAGAGAGCTAAAATATAGCAAGGAAATTGCTACCCTAAACAAGTTCCTTTGAGGAATTTGTTGATTTTTTTTTCTTTCTGCCTGAGTTATGAGCCCTTGGAATGCGCATTGAATTGCTTGGTAATTTGCACAAACATCTCTTCCTGAGGTCCTAAAGCCACTGTATATCCCTGAGTGGAAATATTAACATGATAGAGAGGGACAGAGTCCCACTGTTTGCCAGTCTGGCTACCTAATCTTGTAAAAAGCCATGAGACACTCTGGCTTCTTTTACAAAACATGGGAGTAACTGAACACACGCTGTCACACACAGCTGTGAACATAGGGATACACCAGCCCACTTGCCCTTCACTTGAAATCTTGAAACTTCTGTTCTAAACTACCCAAAATCTCATGGAAGCATCGTTGCTGTGGTATTGAACAACTCCTGGCTGCATATCTGGTGGTGTGACCATCTCTACTGTATGGGGCCCCTTCTTCCTGACTGAAACGTTGTTTGTGAGATCTTTTCTTTTGTTAAAGAGGTTTGTTTGTGTTTTCGTCTAAAATATAAATACAACCATAATTATAAACATAAATGCACCACAGGTTTATGGGATGGGATTTGTGTGGGTGGTTTGGGTGCCTAATTGCCATGTTCAGTGCAAAGCCTGTGGTTCCAACCCTGAGAACCTCTGCCTGCAGACACTAAACCTTGTTTTCTCTTGCATTAGCTCCAAACTGCTTTGTGCCTAATAAATGTTAATTACTGGTCCTACGGCAGGCTTGTTAAATACAGCCCCCCAAAATACATGCCCAAGTGGAGGCTACGAGAACTACACCACTCTTTTATAAAGGGAGCCAATGGCTAAATTCAATTCTTGGGACAGCAGAAGCTGGAGCTCAAATGGTTTCTGAAACTCCAGGGCGGCTGACTTAGCAGCTATGTTACAAGTTGTCTGGGAGTGCTCCTCCCACTGTCTCACTAGAGGCACTTACTCCACACTGCTCCCTCACCTAACCTGGGACAGAGATAACACAGGGAGTAAGAGGGTACATCAGTCGTCCAGCAAGCTGGATGCTCACCTGGAAGCTGGGCATCAAGCTGCCTTCCAACATGCAATTACATCAGGGACACTCACAGCGTCTCAGCAGGGAGGAGGAGACCTAAACTGTAGGACCCCTCTTCTTTCAGTTCTTGGTTTTCCCTGGGGAAAAGCAGGCAGACTCCCTTTGAACCCTTGCCCTAATGCCCTGCCAGTCTCAGAGGCCAGGGGAGTGACCCACTGTGAATGGTGCTGCTCACAGCCTCCACCCAGGCAGGGACTGCAGTGACCTCCTGTCTCCATGTCCCCCTCCTCCTCCAGGTTCTCAAATGCGGGGTCTGCTCCTCCCTTTCAGGGTGCATGGTGGGCACCCTGAATTCTAGCAGCAGTGGATCACAGAGCTCAGCCTCCTGTCTAATTTGAAATTTATCTTAGAAAACTAGGGCTGAAAGAGACCTGCTGAGATCATCTAATATCATTTTCTGCCCACAGGCAGGGTCTAATATCTGTGGGCTAACTCCAACACGTTTATTTAACGTGCTCTGGAAGGCATACAAAAAACCCATAAACTCATTCAGATTCCTACTTCACTACTTTATACTCACAGAATTTATCTTTTTTGTCATACAGTCAACTAACTAATCTTTGCTTCAAATTTATTTTCTTCCTCTCCCAACATGTTTGAAAGAAAATATTAACTTGATGTTAAAGCGCTGAAATGAAATTTCACAGTTAAATTTCCTCCACTGAAGCTAGTAATTAGTAGGCAATTTTTCAAAGCAAAATAAAAGGGAAATGCTAAGAAAGGTCATAGCTTAATGCTGTGTCACTGTATACAGAACCTCCTTTTGGAGCTTTGCTGTGGATGTGGCAGCTCGTTGTTTATTTTGAAAGGATAAGTGAAGCAGTCACTCAAGGATGGGTAGGAAAAGCCTGAGGCTGAAGATTACCATGTAGCTTTCTAATTAGACTGGAATGAAAATAGGTCTAAATCCACAGAGTAAACAAAAAAGTTTGCATACTTGGTAATTGATAATAATTATGGTTCCCTTCAACAACACTAAATGCTTAGTTGTTATTTTGTGACCTCAGGCAAATGAGTAGGGTATTTGTTTTTCTTAAGCTGACAAAACTTGTAAAAGAGGCCACCACAATGACATTCCAGAACATGGAGAGCTGTCATTTCATCTGCTGGCTGGTAGAAAAATAATATATGATTTCATACTGTTATCCTACTAAATGCTTGAGGAGTTGCACATCTCACTAGCTGGAAGGATCTGAGGAATTAAACACTAGCTGAACAGCTCTAACTCTGAACAAACTAACTTGTCTTACCTCAGTGCAGGATAAGCAGCCATGTACACCAGCAGCAACAGAAGAACAAGCTTGTTCTTGAGAAAGTGGTGGAAAAGTCTGAATCTCATTTCTTTACATCAAATAAATTACAGAAAAGCAGTCAGTAAGTCAACTTTCAAAACACCCAAATTCAGACACAAACTATGTGATGAACATATGTTAGACAGGCAAAAAATACCTAAAGAATCATTGTGGTTATCTAGGAAGGGAATAGGAAAAAACATTTATACAATGGATGGTTGTTAAGAGCTGACCTTTTACTTTGGGATCTGATTTTAATGGTCAGGACTTGCTTATGCAGAGAGAGGAAAGATTTTCAGCTGCATGAATAGAAGTTATGCAAAAGCACTCCCAAACCCACAAGCCTGGTTAACATGTTGAGAGGTCGAGATTTGTATGTTGAAAGCATTACAGCAACCACACGTTGCCTTGTGCTCATTTCTGAAAGCCAGTTACCAGTGCAGTCTCAGTGCACATGTAAATGTGCCATGGGACAAAACAGCACTCAAGGGACCAGTACAGTTTGTCAAAGTTGTCAAACTGATCCTTAAATTGACCTACAAAATGCCCATCTGTATGTGTGTGCACCTGTGGGGGTGGAGTGTGTGTGTGCCTGGTTTCCTAAGGAAATGAAAGCTTAAGGGATGCATGTGTACATATTTATTAGAAATATCACTGTGTGTAGAGGAGCATTTGTCTAAACTTAAGAAATGCCCAGCTCTCGACTTCCAGGGAGCCAAGGCTGGTAGCTCACCCACAACCTATCCCAATAAGATGGAATTCCAAATTGCCTATGAATACCTTGATGTAGACGTAGTAACACCACCAGGAAAACCATCCCTTTGCAGTGCAGAAATCCCCTTTGAGGCAGATATGCAGCTGCAAGTTGATTTTGCATATTGAAAATTCTGGGGATTTGGCAGGGATTTTGCAAAAGGAGATGATCTACCTGCACCGATAAGTGCCTCTGCACACTTTATGAGACAGCTTCTTTCTGCATTTTTGGTATTTGGGATTAAACTTGGCAACAGATGTGGTTTTCAGGTCTGGGAGATATTTAATTTCTGGACATGCTCAAAGCAAGCTGCTCAGATTTCCAAGATTTGGGAGATTCATATGTATTTCAAAATACTTCTCTGCGTTTCTGTGGATGAGTTCCAGATACTATGGTGTCCTGCAAAAGCTTCTAGCAGCCTCCTTTCTGGCAGCCTGGATTTTAGAGAAGGTTTTATTCACAACAGGCATAAGTCCTTTACAGCACTACCTGAGAGAGCAAGAACTCTTCTGCTGGGTAGCCAGGCAGAGCCTGTCTTCTTTTATTTATGTGAATAAATAAACTACTTCAGCTGTGAGCAAAACTATCATAAGCAATAAACATGAAGTTTTTAGTCTTCTAGTGGAAGGCGTTTACAGTAATGGACACTCATAAAAATATTGGCCTAAAGGACTGAGAGGTGCTAGCAGTCCAAGTGCTCCTTGGAAGAAGAAGTAGATCAAGAGCTTAAATTCTCTACATGTTAAACAAAATAAAAATAAAAATGAATCTACCCACTTATTACAGAGGTTTTATTCTCTGTAATTTAAAAATGCAGGAAAAGATATTTATAATCTTAGGAGGCAAAGGGAATAAAACACTTTCACACATCTGTACTCTGTTCACAACTGGAAAGAGGGTACTTCCTCAGACTAGAAACCCCAAAGTTTCACTTTCCTGTTGTACATGAAAGAAAAAGAAGATAAATCAGTCAGAAATACCCCGAAATACAAGCACATTTTGTCTCTTCCCAGAAACTAAATAATTACATTGAAATAAAGGTCATTTGGCTTTGTTTTAAAATCTCTGCCACCAAAACTTTAACAATTTTATGTAGAAAGGCATTAACGTTTTTTTAATCTGCCTCAGTATCATCACCTGCAGTAAACAGATTATTTTGAATATACAGAATTTGTTTGCCATCATGACGTTGTTCTCAGGATACAATGTTCATTTAATTCCATATACCAAAAATCTCATATGCTACAGTCCCTAGCTAGGCTCTAATCCACCTGCATTTTCAATATAAGAGGACAACATCAGTGGGAAATATAGTATTTACAGGTACAGCACGGAACAGAAGGAAATCAAGGACATTTTTCTTCATTGTCTTAAAGGTTTTCTTCAATAGTGAACTAGAAAATATTTTCTGTAAAGTTAATTTACTTCATAGAAAATATATTTTAAGATAAAGAAGAATGAACAATCCAAAACTAGCAGCCATTTATAAATCTGCATAGAAGAACTACACATACATATAAACTATGTAGCAGCTGGATGTGAGTGGTTCACATTCCAGGAAAAATGAAGGCTTCCCATTCTGAAAACACCAGCAGAAGCAAGAGGAAATTCCCAAGTTCCTAAATATTAATCTTTTGCAAGGAGAATTGCAATTCTAAATCCTATTTTGAAGAAGCCCAGGAGGGCAGGGAACAATGACTTTCAGCAAACACAGCCTCAGTTATAAAGAAAAGCTAGAGAGGGAAGATGGTGATGATATTTACATTTCCAGATCTTCCTTGTTCTGTCACCCAGAAGGGGACCAGGTTAAATTAGTCCATGTCCATCAACTGTTTTGCTTTTCGGGATTTTTTAAGCTGAACTAGAATGATGGAAAGATTTTTAGATGCAGCTTTCAGAAAGGGGGTAAGAAGGGAAGGGGGACAATTTTTTCTCAGTAGCCACGCAGAAGCCCATCCCCTCAAGAAACAGAGAGAGCTTCCAACCAGAACCATCTGTTTCTTACTGATCTGATTTTTGTCCTTTAGCAGAGGACTAGCAACAACTACAGAAGGTAAAGGTCTATATAAAGGTAGAAGGGAAGCTTTTTCTTGATTCTCTAAGAAGAGGCAATTGAAAGGTGAGAAGCAGCATGCACTGGAGGTCTGGTACCTCTTGCAATCTAGCAGAAAGACACTTGACTTTAATTCAGTGCAAATGAATGGACAGTCAGTCATGAAAACTGTGGAAGTAGAGGTCATTTCACTCAGCCATTTTGAAAGGCCAGGTCCCTGACAGTGAAGATGTGGTTTGACTCATTCAAATCAGTGCACTCAGATGACTTGTGCTAAGCCAAAGGACAAACCTGAAACTTTTACACTCCTTCTTCTGTCTGCACTCAACACCAAGTGGGGATTTCTTTATGTTTCAGATAAATTGAGTTCTAGGGGCTGCTGTTTAAAATTAAAAAAAAAAAAAGAAAATTTTAGCATTCTTTTTCCTTACTCAGGAGGATACCTTTTAAGTTGGAATCTCCAGCTCTTCAACTCAACCTTTCAATAATTGATGTAATATGGCATAAAATAGGAAAAAAATGTGTCAAATTGATTTCACATTCCTTTCTCTTTGAGGTCCTTGTTGCAGAATTCCATACTACATTAATCAGCAGAGGTGCTTGGGTCAGAGTTGGTTACGCTTTCTCAGCCAGAATATTTACTTTTTACTTGCACTTATGAAAGAAGACAGACAACTTAAGATAAATTAAGTTACCCAATACCAGTGCTTTGAATGAAGCATGCATTCAGTAGTTACTGACTGTGTTAAGGTACACTTACGGTACCTAAAAACCAGAGGAATTTTACCATCTTAGTTGTAAACTGGTTAAACTGTAAAGTGAGTATCTTTACATGTAGAAATAATAATAGAAATTTCACACAAGCAGATGTTTTAATATCCATTACCAATTGAGAAGTAAATTATTGAAAGCAGTTATTCTTTTCAGAAAGTACAGAATCCAGTATTTGGTTATCCTGACTGAAAACAACTTGGTCGATGAGTAGCATATTGAAATCAGTCATGATGCTTCACAAATGAAGAAAAATTCTCCCCTAGAGACAGTTTTAATAATGTGGCCTATGGAGTTCTGTACAACCTCTATAAGAGCTGCTGCAGTCCTCACCATTGAGATATTTGCATACCAGGTTGGTAGGAACACTTTGAAATATAAGCGTTTAGAAAATATTCAGAGAAAAGAATGGCCCAGGAGCAGATCCTGAGAGTGCTATTTAAAGGGAAGAGAATCCAGTTCCCCTGGCAAACTTTGTTCTACATGAAATAAATGACACTATTAGCAGAACAAGACACAGCTAAATGTACATAGAATCAGGCAGGGTTCAGATTATTAGAACCATGCACTGGAGTGCAAATACAGAACAACGCTGCTGTTTGGTAGAAAGGTCAGGGCAATTTTCACCTGTGTTTGATACTCTTTGAACTTAGAAAATTGTATTTCAGAGAAGAGACATGTTAGAACATCAAAAGCTTTGCTGTTAAACTGAGGGCCTGGCTCAATAACCACAAGATCCACCCATAAGTGTGAGCCTCCTTGAAGCTCTTTCACTGCTCTGGGAAGAAGCTTCACAGCTGCAGATCAGGGCTGTAATATGAAATTAGACATAAATATTGCATGTTGACATGGCTAGATTTGGAAGATGCGCTGTGAAAACCCAACTACTGCAAGATTTTAGCAACTTTGAATGCTATGAATGATTCAGTAGACCTCGAGGCTATGTTTAACAACAACAAAAATAAACAAACAAAAATAGAGCTGGAGAATGTATCTAGTTTATCTGTGTTCATGCAAACATGCCCTCAGCTGGTCCTTTACTTTTGCATTCCCACACCACAACATAACTCAACGTGGGATTTTTTTTTTAGCATGGGCTGAAATTTTGAAGTGACATCTTCTGTATGAGATCCACCAGGAACTACCATCTCTCAAGTTACCCTGCATGGTCTCCTGCCATACCAGTGGAAGGATGAGCTGCTTAGGCCAGAAGCCATTTTGACATCATTGTGCAACTCATTAAAATCCCAGATGAAATCAAGACCAAAAGTAAAAGGTTGTGACGCCTGTGTTTTGCACTCAAAACATATTTATGAGAAAAGGAACCCACCCTATGTATAATGACTATGCTCTACATATTTTCTTTTGAGAAAAAGAGAAGCTACTCCAGCAAAAATGAGAGAGTCTGGAAGATTATTAGAATGTAATACATAGAATTGGCCTTGTTCTTTTAATAGCTCTTCTTTGAAATGAAGTCATGATTTGTAGCTAGTTGGTGTTTTTAGAGAAGGGTTGCTTTTTTTTCATTATGAGGTCAGAGACCACAAATTACGCAATAATCTCAAAAGCCTGTCCTTAAAGATCAGTTTACTAACTGGTAGGCAAATATTTCCTCAAACTTTTCTTTGGTTGCAGTTTCAAACCATGATTCTGAGGGATTTTAGGTTATAGAGCTTTTTTTTCTTCCTGTGTCCTCTAAAGAAGAAGAAAGATGGAGCCTATGTTCCAGTGCTAGCAGCAAATAACTCCGTGCTGAGTATGTTCCACAGCTCCAGTTCTGTTAAATGTGATACTGATACAGATTTCTCAGGGAGAATTAGCAGGTCCTGGCCCTCTGGCCAAAGGCAAGTGTGGCAAATGACTACAGGATGAGGGTGGATATTGCACAGCCATGCACATCTCCTGGTCACACCAGGGCTGTCCTCAGCACACAGCACAAAGAGCACTCACTGCTCTTTGCCAGTGAGTGGAGGAATGTCATTAGCATGGCAAACCCTCTTTCTTCTCAATTTAATAGCAAATCTGTCACAAAGGAGGACAGAAAACCTTTGGTCTCCCTCTATAAAGACCCACAGTCTGCTGAGCTCCCAGCAAAGACTGTATCCCTCCCCGAAGATAGAACTGCTCTGTGGTGAACGGTGACTGCCTGCCAGCAAAAAGAAAAGATAGTCTGCTTTCCTGTTATGACATTCAGCAGGATTGGGTTGAGTAAATTAATAAAGCTTCTTCAGCAGCATAGCTAGTCCCTGCTGAACTCACCCTGCGTTCCTAGAAACCAGCCCTTTTAGAAGAAGCTTCAGGACAGCCACTGCATTTGCTTTTCCCTCATTTGGGTTAAGGACTGGATGTCCCCACCTACATCTCGTCCATGCTAAGCCTCTCACAACTGAGTAAGAACTAGTTGCAGAAAGTAGCTCCCACAAGCTCCTCACAGTGAGGCCCTTTGCAGACTCCAAACCCAAAAGGCTGAGTCTTAAACACTGGCAAGGACTTTGCAGATGCTCAGCAACCAAAAAGGTGGCATATAAGCATTCCTTGTACAGGAGTAGCTTTAGGTATGGAGTCAAGCCAGGATGAAAATTCTAGTTAGGTACCCACCTAGGAGGATGAAAAAGTCGAGATTTATTGTGGTGATACCATCAATTCAAGTAGAAGCCAAAGCAAAAAGTAAGGGCAAGTTGTACTGAGTATTTGGGCAAGAATCATCGCGCTGCATATTTCCATATGTTCTCCTGTCCTAGTTATTGTCCTACTCTACCCAGCGAGCAAGCTACACTGAGTCTAGCCTTCCCAGCATGCCAGTTGCAATTCAGAGAACTAAAACAGTGAGTTTCATCTCTTTGTGAAGAATAATGGCAAAGCATGGGTCGCAGCTGGCACTATACAGCAAACTTTCTGAGTCCACTTTGCTCTTGCTGCTCTGTATTGCAAGCTGAAAACCACATCCTGAATGTGAGTATATGACCTCGAAACTCCCAGTGTGAGGTGTGATATCAGTCTAAAAAAGCAGAAAAATACATTTTGTCACGGCAGCTAGCAAGGCAGACTGCTGATGCACAGAGCAGGATATTGAAGCATAAGTTAGTTAATCAGTGATGGATTTAAGGGTCTTTTACATACTGCACAAATTGGAAGAAACAGAAACCTGCAGCAAGTAGTTTCCCTCTACCGTATCTTTGCCTTCTGTGTGCATTCCATCAAATGAACAGGCTTTTCAAAAGCCCTGGGAAAAACTCACTGACTACTTTGAGCACTGAGATGCTTGACTGCAATGAATCATTTTCTGTTCCTTGCTGGACCAGGGAAGAGGCCACTTTGTATTTAAAGGATCAAAGTGGCAGAGGTCGTGGTTGCCTAAGCAAGCAGGCTGTGACAACTTCACAATGGATGAATTTTCACTTGGCTGAACCTTAGGGACCGGAAACTGGCCTTGATTTTTCTACCACTGCTACTCTAACTACCAAATCTTTTGTGCTCCCAGAATTCCTGGACCAAATTTTTACCTGGAAGCAACTCAAACATATTTTGAAGATGTGATTATTATCATTTTATGTGTTTTCTCCTCTGCATGTCTGGCTCCTGCTAGAAGGAGTGATTTAAAGAGAAGCAGGTCTCAAACTCCAGCTCAGCTTTGCTGAGCCAGGACGATCTTGGCTACGATCCAAATAAACATTCAGGGGTCAGATTCAAAAGGCTCAGGCCCTCCATTCTCAACTATCCATGCAAGGGTGGGTATAATGCAATTGGACATACTGGCTATTGCTGTCTTCCTGGAGCTGCAGCTGTATGTCAGCTGGGGTACCCCAAGACAGACGTGTCCACAGACTCCATGCCCAGGTAACCCAGACCCAGACCCATTCCTGGTGGACCCACATTTGCTACTGAAAGCCTAGCCCTCAATATTCACATGCCAAAGTGAACTAAACATCCAAAGCACTTTGATTTTTGAGGACAAGGACGACACAGGCCCTAGAGCAAACGAAATCTAGCCAGGTGCTATTTGTAGCACTACAACACAGGCAGTGATATAGTGGGGAGATTTAGTGAAAGTACAGAAGCCCCATCTATATGTAATAAATCAGAATTATTACCCTACACACGTGAATGCAACTGTCAGCTACTTCAACACAAGCTTTATCAACTAGACTGGTGTGAAGAGACAGTAATGACTCATAAAACTGAGCAGCTTCAGTGTAGCTTATGGGTTCTCAACACCACCAAGATCTTGCAGCAGTCAAACACAGACACCATCTTTAGGATGTATGGCTAGTTTAATCAAGCAGTTATATCACATATGTCTTTAAAACTGGCATGCCTGTCTTTAAAACTGGCATGCCTGATAATAGTTTAGATTATCTGGGGCACCTGCCTACAGACAATACATAGGAAATCTAGAACCACAACTATATAAACATGTCACATGCATGTTTGTTTTCATGTTCCAAAATGCAAAACAAACCGTGTGAGAGAAAACAACAAACACTAAAGCTGAGCTGAAAGCTGTCCAGAGCTGCAGGTGGAAAAATTCCTCTCTGCATCAGGTGTCTTTCATTGTATCACCCTGCAAAGAAAAGGCTGAAAGATGTAGACAGACTTTTTACTCACACAGATTTTTAAATAGCAAAAAGTGACACAAAATCACAAGTTTTTACGGAACTCCAATTTTTCTAGAGAGTAAAATAACAAAACATCTACTGTCATGCTCAGAGAGGAGAACTGAAGTCAGCAGAGCAGCCTTAAAGCCTGAGGGAAAGAGGCAGGAGGAGCACTTGCTACTCACCATATGAATGGCAAGCAAAGAAAAAAGCAGACCTGACCTTTCAGGGAGACCTGGAAACAGCCCCAAGAACACTGGTCATTGAAACAAAACAAAACACATAAAAAAGCATTAAGAAAACCTCACTCCAGAGGGAAGAGGAAGTGGTTTAAGGGGATTAACTCCCAAAAAACAAAGCTCCACTCTTCCTCAGACTGCTGAGGAGCCCCAGAAATCTTCTTCTGTATTGAACAGGGCTGTGAAAATGTACAAATGTTGGCAACCACTCAACAAATGATAGTAATGTGGGGTGACATCTCTGGACCTCAACCAACCAGCACACAATTGTCTCATTTTCATGGTGTGTCAAATTAAATTCAGACTTTAGCGCTTTGCTTGTCTTGTGCTGTTACCTCCTTTCCAGAGCAGAACACAGAAGAACATTTACAAACTTACACTGACTTTGACCTGCAGACACAAATGCCAGCGTGCAAAAACTAGTGCTGAATCATTTCTTTTCCTAGCTGCGACCTTTTTACCCCCCTTCCCTTTCATGTCAGACCATTTCTTCGTGAGAGGCTCTCCTGCATCTGTATCACAGAAGCATTTGGGAAGAATTGGTGGGTTTGCACTGAGTAGCTGCAGGGACATTTTCTCAACCAGGAGCCTTTCATGCTGGGCAACAACTCCCACAAATTCAAGGAATTGTCGCTTCAACAACAACCGTAGCAACCACCACAGCAACAACCACAAACCCCACGGCAGCCTAGTAACCTATTTCACAACAGTGCCATGCCCCAAAATTGTAGGATGTTACAGAATGGCAAAACATTGACTGGATACAAGCCAGACATCAGTTTTGTCTTGGCACTGTAAAAATGTGATAGTTGATGAAGTCTTCTCTGTCTTGAGACTAAATTGATGATACAGTGGTGTCACAGCCACCCTTGGGTCACCTTGGATAGGGCCAGGATTACACCCTCATTCATTTACTGCAGTAACAGCCTTTTCAACTGTGCAAACCAAGCCCACCTGGAAGTACTGTTACTGACACTGAACACTTTAAAAGCCTTGATACTTTTTTTGGAGCAGGCATTAGGAGTCCAATGTCTTGCAGCATCAAGGCAAAAAACATCAATCCCTTCAGCTGCAAAATTACTCGGAGATTGAGGCTTTAAAATGGGAGGGAGTTTATGGACTGAAAACAGGGCCGAAATTAAAAGTCCTTGAAGATGTTTAGTTGATTGTGTGACTTCAGGAGACCCTGAATTTGAACTCCAGACTGAACAGAGAGCACTTGTAGAGGTGGATGAGGAAACATAGATGTCAAAATGAAAGCAGGCAGTGCCAGTTCTGGGTAACTGCTAGGGGATTTTTGAAAAGAGCTATTGGTATGACTGCTAGATTAGATCTGAATAAGTCTGAGTTTGCCACAGAAAAAGAGGACATTTCTTGTACCAACTGCTTCTGCTCAAGCTGGAAATACTAGAAAAATTCCCTATGCTTGTGACATTTTGGCAATTCTGAGTTCAGATGATCAGTACACAGAGATGAATAAAAATCAGGGAAGCACCTGAACCAGAACTCTATCCAATATCCATATATTTGAGAATTCATTGCATAGATCAAACTTCATGGATAAGTTCAATGGGAGATGGATGCAGGAGAGAAAAAAAAGCACAGCAATTTCTCAAAAACATTGAAAAACTAACTCTTCTGGAACAGAATTTTGTTGCACAAGCAGACAGAGACTTATCAAGGACCCAGTTCTGTGAAGCACAGACATACAAATTAAAAAAGAAGGACTTAGGCATGTGTGTAAAATTAAGCATGTTCTCAGTTGCTCTGCTGATCAGAATGTGTAGGTTCTAGTCCCTAGCAGTCATTTCCCATTTGGAAACCCTTGTCAGGAAGAGAAAGGGGAAGAAGGAGGGTTGTTTAGCACGATATTTTTAGATAGATTTTTAATGGAATATTTGTTAAGCTTTCTTCCACCCTGACTCCCCCCTGCCTGCTGTCTGGGTTTTGTGTGTGTTTTTTTAATGGCTAGCAATGCATCACAGTGTGGCTGCTGTTTAAATATTTGTCTGAAAAAAATGTAGTCTGTGCTTAAGAAAAGTGGTTTGGCACAAACTAGACATTTTCAAACATCCATTTACCAGATGGATCACTTTGTTCAATTACAAAGAAAAAAAAATGGTGAAGGGGTTGAAAATCGAGTGGAATGTTCCTAAGCACACAGCATTGTTTACTATCTGCATGTCTCCTGGCATCCTGTGAGAAGCTATCAATAGGCTCTTCAAAAATGTTCCTTCCCTTTAAAAAGTCTGCATTTTTAACTATAATAAAAAGGCAGTAAATATATTCTACAATAGCCTGATGGAAAAATGTGCTAAAGTATTTCTATAAATCAAATGTAGCAGTTTGGCATTAGCTCTGAGGCAGTAAATTTAGTAAATTAGGACCAGATGATTTTAAAATAGAATCTTACATAACTTTCTAGCGTGATTTTTTTTTTTTTTAATTTAACGCAAGTTTGTCTGTCTTCATAAAGTTATCTTGGCTGCTACCAGAATGTGGTTCGGTCTTTAAGGATCATATTTTTTGTTATTTATCAAGTGCAGAATATTTTAGATATCAAAGTAAGAAGTGGAACAGATTTCTCTAAGGACAGAAAAGGCCATAACATATACTGATCCACATAAGGTGTGGGGCGCTTTGTACCCCTGATGCCCTTGACTATTTCACTTCTATTATTTTGATTAATAATAGTCTGTATCTCTATTCATCTTCTTTTTTTTTCCCCTCCTTCCCTTCTCCCACAAATTCAAGGAATTGTCTCCCTCTGTTACTCTCTAGAGTGGTTACAGCTCCTATAAAAGCAGCTTGGTCCAACAGACTTCTCCCTCACCCATGTTCTTAGGTAAGGAGTCAACATTTGGGACCTTACATTTCTTATGCTGTCCCACTTTTGATCTCTGCACCAGAATATCCATCTCTGAGAAACAAGGAAAATGAAATTATAAGAAGAGTCTAAGGAGCCTATGCCACCAGCTTCAGTCTAAACCTTTTGGCCCTATCTACACATATACCCCCGAAACCTGATCTCCCAGCAGACTTTGACTTCCATTTCTGCACCAATATTTACACCACCAGACAGCCACATCAGACCACTGCTCGTCTTCTGAGGAGAGGCTATTGCATACATATGTCCTCTGTGGTCTTCTTTTTGGGCAAACACTCAGCCACGCCACGGTCTTTGACTGGAGGCAACAACTTCTGGAGTAGCTACTGTGGAGCCATTCCACAGCAGCTGTGCACACTGGGATGCAACAGTGACAGGGAAAGCACAACCAAGGTCCTTTTGCAGGGCACCCTTACTGTCTGGAGAGCCAGAGCCAACATCCTCTATCTCAGAAGTTGCAGTAGAGTGTCTCCTGTACCAATTCATGGCTTCCAGACAAATGTACTCCACAGCATTATGACACCACTAAAGAGCTAAGCCCCTCCCCAGAAGCTGTAAGCACACGTGGAGACAGATCTTTACAGCTCTCAGACAGGGCTGGAGTCTGAGGATATGAAGTGTCAAATCCTCTTGTCACTGTTTATGACTCAAGCCCTCATCAGACATCAGAAGCAAACACCATGAGTCAGCTGGGATGTAAGGGAAAGGGCAGACAGAGACAAAAACAGGGGTGTTGAAGGCGAGGCCAGCAAGAGTTGTGCAGAGTCTTCCTTTCATATGATCCTGAGACTGGTGCTCCCATCACCTGTGCAAGTATCCAGACTGGAGGAAGCAGAGGAGTAACTGTGGTGGGTACTTGTGAAGGCTGAGTTATGTGCAAGTGCTGTCTCCCTCAGCAGAGCCAGCCTGCTGTGAGGAGCCAGTGAAGCCCTCAGTCCAAGGCCTGGGATGCTGCACGGCATGGCCAAATCCCTGGCCCAGTGAAGATGAGAGAAGTTTTGCCAATGGGAGCACGCTCTGTCCTTTTCACCCCGCCTTTGGCTACCCTGTTGCTGGAAGCATTCAGAGTTTGCAAATGGAAGAGAGAGGGAACAGAGTTCCCACGTTCCTCCTCTTCTAGCATTGTTTCCTGAGAGTCCTGCAACACACAGCGATGCAATGATCTTTTCTCTAAACGACACCACACTGAAATGCTTGTTAAAAATAACAGAAGAGGAGGAGGGGTTTGAAAGTCAGTCATTTTCCTTTAAAGAATGGTTTTGGGAAAGTAGACCATAAACAGATTTAGATGGCAGCAAAGAAAACCATTTTTGGCAGTTTTGTGGAGATGCAAATTTACACTGAGTATGAGATGAGAGCTTAAACACCAACATACAAAGAAGAGAAAAATAAGTCAGACAGTGTGAGACATTTCATATGCTGTTCACTGTTGTTACGGATATTAACTGATCTCCACAGACCTGTTTGAAGCAAAAGAGAGAAAAGATAATTGCTTGCTTATCTTCCATCCTCCCTCCAAACACCTCCAAACTATGGAAATTTCCATGAAATTCCTCAAGCTTCAAAACACATCTAGGCTGAGATTTCATGGGCAACTTGGCAGTAAAGGCAAAACAGAATTTTTGTCTTTGTTTTTTCTTTTTTTTTAATCCCAAACTTGCATTTTATTAAAGTTTCATTTCTGCTTCTCATCCTACTGGAAAAAACTGGCTGCTGGCTAGTGAACAACCACTGAGTTGATGGCCTAACCAGAGAGAAATGCTTTTGGTTTTAAAGAGTTGCTGATGAGAGATGGGGAGAGAGGAACATGAGTATATAAAATACAGCAACAGCAGATATTTTCAACTAAGTGTGGGAGATTCGTACCAAGAGGTTCCTTAAAACAGAGAGAACCAATATAACAAGCTTTGCAAGCAAAATGGACACAGCTGGCTAGTCAAGTCACAGGACAATTCCTTGAATGATGTGTAAAACTGATGGACAAGTTATGGTGAGGAGAGATTGTATTTTTGGGCCATTTTTGATGTTTTGCCACGTTAAAGTAGTGTGCATTTTGCAAATCGGAGGAAGGAGAGAGTATTTTGACAAGACTGGCTTTTGTCCTGACTCCCAAAATGGGGTTAAGACACACAAATGCTCTGTACAGAGGATTCATGGGATTTCAAGGGGTTTTATGCAGTATTTTAAATCTATCTAATATATATATATATGTGAGGAGTTCAACACACCCCCCTCTTTATACACCATTTTTTTATTTTCATGTGTCTGTACAAGCTCCTTCCACACAAGTTCAGAGCAGAGTGCTAGCTCATGTGCCTGGAATTGGGCCTCTCCACCCTGCCAACTGCAGGACTGGGAAGACAGGAGGAGGAGAAGGAGAGGTAGGCAGGAAAAGTAGACAGGAGCAGGGCACCAGAGATGGGAAAGCGCAGAGCTGTGTGCTACAGCATTGAAGAGAAAGCTTCTGGGGATGAGAGTTGCTGCATATTACTCTGTGTGTATGTGAGGAGGTGAGAGAGGTCATATCTCCTGAGGAAAAAGTTGCTGATCCTAGTCTACAAAACCTTACCTTTCCAGGGTGTCACAGGAAAGTGAAACTTTTTATTCTTGACCACTGTTTCCTACTTAATTGTTCACAGTCACGCTCCTGCTTCCATTTAAAAACTCCTGTGCAGGTGAGTTATGTGCTATTTGAGTCAGGACTTTGTTCCCACAGACGTGGTATGCTGGATGCATGTATTCAAAAGAAAATAAATACTTTACTCAATTCACTCTCATTTTAACAGTTTTAATGTCTAGTGGAATGATGTAACATGTTCCATGTGAATAACATCCCAGCTCTGGAGTTTCATCCAATGTGGGGAAAGTTCAAGTAGAGAGTTCAGGTAAAGATCTGAGCTTTTGGATGCCAGCACTATGACCTCTTACAACTGCATGAAAAGGTTAAGATGCCTAAGCTTTGTGCCCAAGTTTCTTATCTGAGGCAATTCCTGTCCCAATTCTGGATTCCCTTCATCTTAGACAAGCTGTGATATCTAAACACACATTTCCTCTTGAGCAACCTCCCTATATTACATTTCTCATATTTCATCCACACAATTGTGAATCAGAGAGAACAGAAGTCCTTTGCAGTTTACATAGTTGTGCTATTTCTCAGTTTTTCTTAGGAAAAACAAAAAAACTCCTTTGGCATCAGTAGGTTGAATGGCATGCACGCCACATGTCTGGAAGCAAGCTGGTATTTTTTAACCCATGCATTAAAAATATTCTATGCTGGAGGGGAAAAAAAGGGGAGTGTAGTCTGTGAGCACGAGTGTTAGACTGGTTTGTTTGTTTGGGAAATGAATAACCCTTTGACAGTATCACTGGAAGGAATAGGCTAGTGTGTACTCCATGCTGACATTCTTTTCCCTCTCCAGTCTTCCCTGCATACCTCACATTCTTCTTCCCCTCCCAATAACATTAGTTCCTAGGCAAGCAGGCACTGGAGACCCAATCTGGCACTGCCTCCCACCCACCTTGAAGCCATGGGTTTCTGCCATCTCTCCTCTCACCAATGTTGCACCAAATCTGCACCAGTGCATGTACCAAGGTTCCCAGAGCTCCTACTTTGCCTCAGCTCTGCAAAGGGTGCCTGACAGTTCAGCTACAGTTTGTTCTGTCCTCCACAAATTCCTCCCAACACTGCTGAGAACACGAAGTCCCCCTGATTCAAGTGCTCCACACCAGCCATCTCCATGGGGAGCTGCTGCACAGGAAAAGCTTGTCACAGAATCACAGAATATGCTGATTCGGATCATTGAGTCCAACTCCTGGCACTGCATAGCATACCCCAAGGGTCACACCACATGTCCAAGAGCACTGCCCAAATGCTTGGTGCTGGACCTCTTCCCTGGGGAGCTTGTTCCAGTGCCTAAACACTCTCTGGGTGAAAAACCTTTTTCTAATATCCAACCTAAAGTTCCTCTCAGACAGTGTCACACCATTCCCTTGAGTCCTGTCACTGATCATCAGAGGGAAGAGATCAGTACCTGCCCCTCCTCTTCCCTTCACAAGGAAGTTGTAACTGCAATGAGGTCTCCCCTCAGTCTCCTCCAGGCTGAACAGACCAAGTGACCTCAGCTGTTCCTCACACAGCTTCCCCTCAAAGCCCTTCACCATCCTCAGGGCCCTCTTTTGGATGTATGTCCTAAGAGCTGTATGTCTTTTTTGGACTGTGGTGCCCAAAATTGCCCCCAGCACTCAAGGTGAGGCCGCCCCAGCTCAGAGCACAGCAGGACAATCCCCTCCCTTGCCTGCCTGGCCATGCTGTGCCTGATGTACCCCAGGTTGTCCCTCCTGGCTGCCAGGGCACTGCTGGCTCGTGTTCAACTTGCCATTGATGAGAATCATTTCTGTGGCACTGATTTCCAGTGCTGGAACAGAGATAAATTTACTTCAATTCAATTTTACATTTTTTTTTTCTTTTCTCCAGAATAAGATGTGTCCCTCATGCTGTTTTAATAGTCATTCCACTGTTTCCTTTTCCCATGTCCATTCTCCTCTGAGAAGGTGACTGCTTGCTTCCTATAACAAATGAAAATTGTAGTGGTATTTATACACACATGCACACTTTTTTTCTTTTTTTTTTTTTTTAACTGAACAATCATTTCAGGTTTTATTTGCTGGGTCAGGCTGGTGGCTTAGTGACAGCCAGTGCCAGAATATCTAAATTCCAACTGCCTTCCATGATTTCTCAAGCTAACAAAGGCTGGATTCACTTTCAAAACGTTTTGGGTGGGAGGACAGCAGTATGTTTCTTTCTGGCTGGCATTTGAAGCAAAACAGAGAGGACAGAAGGAGCTGCATTTATTCCCCTTATCTGAAGGAGGGTCACTAAACAGGGCCTTGATGGTTGACTTACAAAGTTAAATGAGCAATTCCTGATGAAACACTGCATAAAATGCCCTTCTCAAGAATGTGAACAGCTTTTGTGCCTTATTGTGAAAGGAGGTGGGATGCCTGCAGGATTAGTTAGTATATATTAAAGTAAATGTAGAATTCTAAAGAAAGGCAAGTGAACCAACCCTGTGGTTGAAAGGCGTCTTAGGTAAAATGGCAAAGGACAGGCAAACTTAAGACAATTCTGTGTCACAATTTTTATTTTCACAATTTGACCTGTGCATTTAAATCTCACCACTACAATTACTGCTACCCATTGCTCTCTCTGCCAGGACAGATTTCTCATACTGTTAAATGGAATAGAACGCTTACTTAAAAAGATTTCCACCACTGGTCAAAGAAAAACAGAGCAGACTTTGTTTCAGTTTGCTGAAATGCAAAATATTCCCTTCTTTGGGTGAGAATGAAATCTTTTTCTTATTATCTCCCAGTGAAGTGGGAAAGGGAGACTTCCTACGCCGACAGACACAGAATCCTGCCCATGTCAGTGCTGAACTTTTGTTAATGTTCTTCTCAGGAAACAGCAGCGTTTCATCTTTTTTAACAGATTAGTCCAAGCAAGCAAATTCCACCACTCTGAGTGTGTGTACAAAACCACTCCGCACTGAAGACATTCCATCCGCTGCTTACCCACTGAGCCAGCCTGCGTAGTATTATACAGGTGACAGGACATGAAGCTTATGATGATGCCAACGCTCAGAAAGTGTAGTGGCACTCTAACTAAATTAATTTTAATCCGAATCTCCTGTCCAGTATCACAGCAAGAAGAAATGCAGATGCCGCACAACATTATCCAAGAGACAGTTAGGCCTTTGTG
>VYXF01007701.1:144947-199326 GCA_013397295.1 Polioptila caerulea
TTCTTTTTTTAATTGTATACATGAAAGAAAGGAACAGGGAATGCTCATGTCCTGTCTGGGGACATACCATCACTTCAGGGGAGGTGTAGCATCCAGGTGCAGATTTGGCCCTGTTTAACTGTTCCTGGTGTTCTTGGGGCATGTCATTCCTTACTTTAATTGTGATAGTCCATAAGACCTCATTGAAAGAAATTATTGAAATGCTTGTAGTAGTTTAATTCAGAGTTTTCACAGCAGGACAGAACAGGAACTGATTCATGGGTGAGACCCTGAATATGTCTCTCTGTCACTCATGACTTTTCTTTCAGTGTGACTAAACCCAATGTCATTTCTGGTCTAGAAATCCTTTCTGCTACTCAATCTACACTTTTTTTTTTTAATTCAGCCATTTTCAAAACTTGTTGCCTCCTTCTCTTCCTTCATCTAAGCTTCTTTTATTGTCCATTGCATTCTTCTATCTTAATACTCAAGTCTGAATCCTCTGCAAGGGGAAATCCCTGTGGATTTAAGCAAGTTCAGAATTTTACCTTATGTATGTCTCTACACCACTATCTTTTGCACATCTCTTGGAATTCAATGATTATGTGACTATTTAAAGCAAAGAGAAATTGAACACCAGGTCAGGTCCTCTTCTCCATGTACTAATTAAATGCCTGAGAACACAGAAGTTCTTTTAACTGAGCTATGGAAAGATGGGAAAGATTAAGCATAAGAAATACTTGTGTTGGTTTGGAGCATTTCTTAGTCCTACTTCTCTACCTTTCAGAAACTGCCTCCTGTAGGGGTGCAGCTGAATGAGGGCAACACCTCAGTTCTCTGACGACAACAGCTTTCTTTTGAGCTAAATCCCCATGTACAACAAAACTGCATCCCATCAAGTTCTCACAGGACTCCATTCCAGTATTCAGGAGGTAGAGTCAGCCTTTTCTGAAAGCAAACCCAGGCTATGATTCCAAGGATGGAGCAGTTACAGCTACAATATACTCTTTAACAACAGAAATACCAGTGGGTCATCATGATGAGAGAAGGACATGGATGGGAGAGGACTTATCTGGCCACCAATTCCAGTGCTCTTATCTCAGGCAATAAAAGTGCAACAGAAGCAAAAGGGAGAAGACATTATCATAACAAGGCTTTTGTAGCTTGGTGGCTGTTCACATGCAGGACAAAATAAGAGGGGGAAGGAAGAAAGAAAAGGGGACTTATCTGTTTACTAAAACTTCCAAACAATTAGTGAAAAAGGAGAGGAAAAAAAGCCTGCATTCCTTACCTCATTTAAGCCAAAAGGAATGACGTAGATGTAAAGTATGAGGTCTTGATTATCTATTTTTAGATAATTTGTTGGGCAAGGAAGAAACCTAAATAGGGTTCGAAATGCCTGCCATTTGTGCTAAGGCACAATCCTGTAATATATAGACTTGATTACAATGTCTGCATGCCAAGACAAACAAAATAGTGTCCCTGGGAAGAAATACAATATTCCCAACCAGAAGTGCTTGTGAAAAGCTGCTTGTAACCCTGGCAATGAAAGACTTTGTGTGTTGGACCATGTAAAAGGAAAAGAACTGTCTGTACTTTATTAACCAAATCCTCTCTGTTTCATTTATTCCTTACTCCTTTTTGTTTCACTTTTTTTTTTTCAGTATCTCAGCAATCGCAGGGTGGCAATCAAACTCAGAACTAAATAGGAACTGTAAAACCTTGTAAAATGTAGTAGGAGAGGAACAAGTTGACAAGTCCAAGTTTGTGCCGTCTCTCTTACCGTCATGAGTTTAGAATGGATGTTTTATGATCTTTCTCTCACCTGTGCATGTATGGGGTGAGGTGGCTGAGGGCTAGTAGGGCCAGGCCTAAGTCAGCACTAGTGAGATGTAGCCAGAAGGACTGTCCCCTTCACAAAGCTTGGAGGGCCACTGTTATTTTCAGGTTCTGGCTGTAGCCTCTGTGTGCCCTCCTTCACCTCCCCCCCTTGGATTTATATTTGTTTATTCAATAGAGGTGAGTGCCCCAATACCCCTGGGTAGTTAAGAGACTCCCACAATTCTGTCCACTTGCCCTACCAAAGTCTTGGCAGGATAGCAGAGTGCTTTTAATTCTCTTTTACAGATGGAGCTGCTGATGCTTAGGGATGTCACAGGGTTTATTTCAGAGGAAGAAGAAGAGCCATCACAATGCTTTACAGCCAACAGCATGCAGTTTTTTTGCCTGATTTCTAAACTTCTATCTTTTTATACTAACAGCTGCTCCTGAGTAATGTAGCTGGGAATCTGTTTAATCAGAAACTGGTAGCCTTGTCTGTCTCTGTCTGGTAGTTCCTAGTATTTGATGGGGAAGCAGAACTACCAAATGAACAACCTTCCTTATTTTTTGATAGTTCTAATGCAGTTTGATTCTAAATAGTACAAGAGGCATTAGATAATTGTCTGGGGGGTTTTACTCTTGCTTTTAAGGTCCTGCTAGAGGTTGCAGGTTGCACGTTAGACTATTACTTGGCCTTGAGGTATCTTGACTCTACTAATTCCAAACAGTGCCATATTATCAAAATACCTCATCTAGGGGGACCTGTCAGATCAGAGAGCAGGAAAACTGTCTAATAGTAAGGCTTTATAGAAACATCTTCTGGAAAAGAAAAAATGAAAGCACATTTCAGTGGTTATTGTCTTAGGCTGCAGGACTCTGTTTTTTTGCAGAATATAGGCTAGATGTCAGAGAAGTCTCATGAAATGTTACAGCGAACTTGTTAAAGTGCTGGAGCACAGTTCCTAAGACAGCAGACAAACTCAACCTTTGGAATCTTACCATGTCAAGCCCACAAGTGGGATTAGAAGACTATACTTGCATTGATATCTGATCGCTGAACACTGAACTCCTATGTGTGGTATCTGAGGAGAAATTTGTATTAGTGTATTGCCTGTGCTCCATTGTAAGTACAGAGTAATTGCAGCAAGGCCAGGTGCATCTAGTGCATACAAAAAAGTAGAAAATCAGGAGCATAGAGCTTCCTACTTGTCACGTTGCTGTTATCAAAGGTGTTAGGGGCATGGGAGTGCCTTCTGCATATAATAGATGCGCTTAGGTCATTTGAGGGCTAATGTGAAGTCATTTTTGCCTTGCTTATTTTATTTTGTCTAACTTATCACAGCATTTAAGTACTTAAATCCATTCATACCAACAGCAATCAGGAACCCACCTGCCTCCCATGGTCCAGAGTTTAATTCCATCTTTAAAGCAACATGAGTGCTTAAGAGGAGTGTACACAGTCTCTGCCTTGGCTGCAACACTTGTGGAGGACTCTTATCTTGTACTGTTCCCTTTTCTGGATGCACTTGATGGAGACAAGTAGCTGAACTTCTTAGGACATTTAAGTCCACACGCCTCTGTAAGAACCCACTTTCAGTGGCATTTGGAATCACAAATGCATAAGTCTCTTTTCAAGGAGCTTCTTTACATAATAGATGCTCTCTGAGCATCCATGAAAGCGGTGGACATCTCCTGTTAGAGCAGTACTCTGGCCCCTGAAAGGTGCTTTATGCCAAGCCTTCAGTAGGCTTGATCAGACACTCATCTATTATGAAAATAGTATTTATGGCAGGTATTGAGCAATGTTAATTCAGGCTGCTGCTAAAGTAAAGCTGCACGTAGAGGTACTTCTGCCTGTAAATGGCTGCAGCTCTCAGCATCAGTGAAGCTGGGTCACTTTATAGCAGCTCGGAGTGCAGCCTCTGCATATTATTGCCTGATTATCACAGCCTGCTCTTGGCAAGTGCTTTTTTTCTTTTGCCTTTTGGTCTAGACATTACAGTAGTGGAAACTGTCTTAATTTTAAGGAGCTCATTTTTCCACAGCAGATTTGGACGAAGCTTGTGTTTGACGTGAAACAGGGCTGCTAAAGCTATAGTTCACACTCCTAGAAACACAAGTGCATAGCATGACAAAAATTGTACTTTTTTTTTCTCTCTATAGGGATGAGGCCAATTCTCGCCTTTCTATTTTTATGTTGGTTTTGAAAACACTTTCTTCACAGTCAGAGTGGATCAGCCTGCCTGGAAAAGGAAGAGTAATAAGAATGGGTTTACTCTACAGGAATGTAGTCAGCACATCAGAAGCCCTTTCTTAAGCAGGCCTCATTGACAGCAAGGTTGAAAATTTCACCAATGGCAATACCATAAATCATTTGGTAACAACAAATCTTGGAAAATGCTGAAGGAGCCTAGGAGTAAATCTCAGTTCTTCCAGTGAGTGACCTGCTTAGCTGCAGAGAGAGGAAGATACAGACCATTAAAAAAAATCAATAATTCTCTTTCTAAAGAACTTTCTAATCCAAAGGGTTAAGTACAAGACAACAAGAAGTGTACACTCTGTTTAAGAAACAGCAAGCAGTAGGTAGGGTTATGAATGCCCTTGTCCTGTGGACTTTACATCCAGTTAAAATGCCTAAGGTAATAAACTAACCTTTACTGCTATAGAAGGGCGTATTTACAAGCAAATATCTTCTTTTGTTTTCTGTCCCTCTTTTTTATACTGCTTTATTTTGTTTGCAGCCCAAAACTGTAGCCCAGTAACTGTAAATTAAAATCTCTCACATGTTCAAGAATACAGCTGAAGTTGTGTTTCAGCCTGAGACTGAGCACAGTAACCAGAGCTGCTTAAAACTCATCTACACCTTCACCATCCCTCCTCTCTGGGGGTACACTCACCCAGAAAATGTGAGCTTGCCAAAATCGAGCTGTTCTGGGAGGCTTGTTGACTTCTGGCCACTGCCCTGTAGAGTGGAAATGACTCTCACTGGACCTGGCAAGCATCAGCTGCCAGCCAGGCTTGGCTCCCCTGGAATTCTGATTCACAGGCAACCTGCTACCTGTCCCACCAGCCAGATGAGGACTGGAAGGAGCCTGGAAAGATGAGTTCCTGAGCTTCTTTTTCTTTAGTTAGCTGGACTCTCAGGGCATCCCAAGTTGTAGCTGCTGTGTAGTATCCCAGATGGTGACACTAAATTGACAGAGTAGGATGGCTTTCCCTTCTAATGAAATTTTTTTGAGAGACTTGGGCAAAGAAGAGCCTGTCCTAGCATCTAAGTTCTAGATTAAAAAAAAAAATAAATTAAAAAATCATACTTTTCAAAGCTGAAGACATCAAACAAGTAAGTTGGTGGCAATACTGAAGTCCTATGTCTAGATAGCTATTGTTTCTTGACAATCAAGTTATAATTGTTTCCCCAGAGCTGCAGAAGGAAGGGTTAAATTTGGAAGGAGGGTTTGGGTTCTTTTTTTCTTTTTTTTTTCTTTTTTTTTTTTTTTTTTCAGGAAACTTTGTCTGGGAGAAGACTGCTCACAAATGCCAGAAAACTGAAAACTGAGAACTCAAAACACACGTTTCGGGATTCTTTCTTTCCGTACTTTTTTTTTCCCCCCCTTCTGCTCTGCTTCTTCAATTCTTTAGCATTTAACATCTGATCTCCTTTCATTAAGTTTTTAATTGCTTGCCTGAGGGAAAGAGGTTAAGTTTTACATCTGCTTTTTGATTCTGATGTACTGTGGTTTAATCACAGTGAGATCATATTTACTCTAAGGGTATTGTTTGCATGCTTGATTTTTTTTTTTTTTTCTTCGCTCCGTTGATGTCACAAAAGGCACACAGCCCTCAGACAGATTTGAAAAGGCCTTTTAAAGTCATGGAATGAGATCACACCCTTCCTTGGGTGGGGGGAAAGGAAACCGGTTGCGAGGGTGAAACGTATACAGAAAGCTTAGTGAGTTAGGTGTGGTGGAATTTCCCAAAATATTAATAGCTCTTGAAGGTAAGTCAGGGGCTGAGGTTTGTATTCTCAGAAGGAGCAAAGAGAATGGCATCCTGGTGTTCCTGTAAAAGCCCAGGACGTCAGGGGGCAGAGGAGTAGGAGGGATAAGCCATCGGTGGTGAGCGCTGTGCCTCGCTGCAGATGTTTCTGTCGCGAACCGTGGGTGCCGCCTGCGATGCAGGGCGCTCTGACAGCGCGGCAGCGTCAGAAACACCTCCTTTAACACCGAGGGCTTTATCTTCCCCTGGTTACCTGTGTGGTGCCTCTCACCCCCTCGAACTGAAATAAAACTGGGCAAGCCAACAAACCAAAAAACTCATTCAGCAGACAAAAGAATGTCGTCTGAGCAAACAAAGACAGCTTGGGTTTGTTTTATTTTTTCCTTCCTGCCAATGTAGAATGATCATTTTGTTGCTCTTGATAGATACGGAGCCAGAAGTCTTTCTTTTCAACTCACTTTGCCATGGTGAAACATCAGGCATAGCAATAAGCTGATGCACTCAGTGCAGAATAGTGAAGTATTTTATTTGCACAGGCCAGAGCACCAGTTAGGATCTTTGTTCTAACCTTCATTTTCACATTTTTCCTGTTTTACTTCCCCCCCCCACACACACTTTTTCTAGCCTCCTAATTCCTTCTTTCATAGATGTGCATTTGGATTCCCTCCCAAGCTGCAGGTTCACTGCTGTGCCTCAGTTTTGCAAACTACTTTGCAAACTACCTAAAAAAAAAAGATTCACATATATCTCCTGTTTACTTAAAATGGAGAAGTTGTGATGCAACAAAAAGGGTTCTCAGAACAGAGCGCTTTCAGTCTCTCACATGTTTATGTCACATTTGAATCCCAGTCTTGGGTGAACCAATAGACCACATCAGCATCCTGGGCAGGAGTGTGAAGTGCCTGAACCCTAGCTGGTCTGCTTGCTGCTTGCCCACCCTGCTTGGTGGACTATTGTGTCTGCAGAAACTGGCAGTGAATAGTCCCCAGAGCATGACAGCCATAGTGCCTACTTTGGCTTACCCAAGTGTAGTACTGTAAGAAAGGGAACATTTCCATTTTTCCTCCTTAACTTTCTGTGTAACTTGTCTCACTACCAACAAAAAAAGTCCCAGCCAGGGCAAACTCTGAAAATCAGGCCTCGCAGGCAGACAGAGAGGCTAGGACAGCTTGGTGGAACACTGAAATAAGGCACTTGCCTCTCTGCCCTGCAGAAAGAAGGTTTTTCACATCTCAACCTCCAGGCAGCTTGGTCTACTTTAGCATGACTGACAGCCTCTGTTCCAGAGATGCACAGGACCAGAGAGTAAGGATACTTAGGGTGGATGAAGACCTATCCTCCTCAGGGCTCTGCTGAGGCTGTTGGCTCACAGCTCTTTCATTAGCTGTGAAGCTAGTCTTCAAAAAGTGTGCATGGAAAACTGCCTTAATTCCCATCCAGCAGGACTTGTAATTGTTTGGGTGAGCAATGCTTCACCAGAGTATATTTGCTAAACCAAAAACTTGTGGGTTTTGGTGCTAGAAAGCAAGAGAATGCCTGAAAAGTAGAACTATGGGCTTTGCCTAAGGAGTGAACTGAAGCCTTACCATGATGAGCATTTGCAACTGGGCTCCTTATTTTGTCATTAACTGAGAGCCAAGGGAGCTCACAGTTCCCAAAGCCAGGTGCAGGCTGACTTGGATGCTCATGGCCTTTCCCCTGCTAAAGCTGCAGTAGCTGCAACACCCTGCTAGTGCAGAGGCTCTTAGATCCGAGCTGTGGTAGCGTTTCCTGCCTCCTCTGTGTAGCTGTAGACATTATCTTGAGATAAAGAGCAAAAGGCTGCACACAGCTTGTTGCTGGCAATGAGTTGTTTCAGGTCTGCACATGGATGGGGGCTGTTACGGCCAGGCGGTGCCATTTCACAGTCCACTCCCCATGTCACTGCCCACAGGGACCCGTCTAAGAACGTGCTGGTGCAGCTTGGTGTGTGTCAGGCACTGCCTTTGCTGTTCACACTGCCTTTGCTGTTCACACTGCCTCCTTCCAGGTTTGAGCAGACCAGCAAAAGACATTATTCAAAGCTGAATGTCTTACTCAGTGACCTCTGTCAACTTCTATTAAAGTAGCCTTTGTGAAGGGTTGCTTGTTATAGATAGACCTGTTACCTACTGTGCCTCAAGAGTTGCCAACACAGCACAATGAATGCTTTATTTCAGGGACAGTGACAGTGAGAAATAGAAAAGGAGATGGGAGCTGAAAAGAACCGAAGTTAAACTGTCCAATGTATCTTGCATTGAAACCCTTCTGTCAGAAGTCACAATGGTGCTAATATTTTCCTCTCTTCTACCAGTCCTGCTTGTAGGCAAACTGTGTATCTCAGAATAAAACTCACTTTTTACAATGTTTTCAGAATGTTCCTTTTATCTCACAAGCAGATCATTGCTGTTGGGCCTAATGCAGCCCTTCAAGGGTGTATAAATGCTTAAGCTTACTTTGGCATAGCAGTCATTCATTTTTAAGACATCTAAAAGATGGGAATCTGTATCGAAATTTTAGGAGATGGATAACTAAAAGTGATGCAACCAAAATTAAGCTACTGGTTTGTTCACAGACATTTGCCCCCACCTTTCCTTCCTTTGTTCCTCCCTTCCTACTCCCAAGCTAGCTAAACATAGGAGAGAAGCTGTTTCTCATTTTAAGAAACAGTTCGTCCAATAATAGAAAAAAGGGGTCCCACCCTCTTTCAGTGAAGAGCAGAGGCAGTTTTCCCAGTCCTGTTTGCACATAAACTCTACACACAGGAAGCAATATTATAAAACAGGACAAAGCCGAACAAAACAATACGCCTCAGCAGCCAAGCACAGAGCGGGGATCAGTATCCTCATATTGCACCTCTGAGGGATGCAGCAGAAATTCTTGGAGCTTCTGGTTGGTTGAACCCTTTCCTCGAGCGCTCATTCATTGTGGAGCTGGCTGAGAGGGGTCGAGTCGGCAGCCCTGCGCTGGCAGCTTGGCACGGCCGCGCTGGGCCCTTAAAGAGACCATTGTGTTTAATCTCGTAGCGTGTAATTTATTATTCCTGCGCTTGCTTCCATGCCTCTGGGCACCTCACACACTCTCGTTACCCACGTCACTGGGTGTGTTTACTCTAGTGGTAGATGTTTCCACTACTCTCTTTAACTCTTGCCTCTTCCCTCTTCTGCCACTTAAGTCTCATCAACAAACAGCCTCTTCATCCTCCAGACTATGAATTACAGAATTCTGTCGGTTGCCTTCGCTGCAGAGAAGGGCAGCCAAAACAGATCGTGATCTTCAATGTATTTTCACGTGTGTTCATCCAGGTGCAGGCGTGTTAGCCATCAATTGCAATAGGCTAAGGAGAGAGTAGACACCTTTGACAGTTCTGTAATGGACCTCATTTATGCAGCTGAATTTGGCCTATAGCTCCTTCAAGATTTGAGAAGAAAAATAGTTTACAGAGTCTTATTTTTTTAAATTTGGATTCTGCAAGTAGAACAGCTGACAGTTTTCAGAGCAGCATCTTTTGCTTACTGGGTCACACATCCTAGGTGCAAAAGAAAGAAGAATCTAAGAGATGCAGAGAATACAAATTGCACCTTTCCAGCTTTTATCTAATGTACTTTAAATGGCATTAATGGAAACCTCTGACAGAAGTTTCAAATGCCAGGTTCAGTTTACCTAGAGAGAGCTTGAAAGCTTTACTTTTGTCTCAACTGATGTAGAAAGTTGGGACCACGAGCACTGTAATCTGCATTTAATCTAGAGAGCATCCGTTTCAGTTCCAGTTCTTTTAGACAGTTTCTGACACATGGCATCAGCAGAGTCAGCTGAGCCTTTTCCTGCAGCATGTTCCAGCTAAAATCCCCAGGCAGCAGTCATTAGGATCAGGCTCCCTTTTGCTTTGACCTGCTGACAACTGAGATAGCACTCGGTTTAACAGAAGACTGTAAAACTTCCGTTTTTCAGTGATTTTACATAAGATGCTTTCTACTGCACTCAGGAGCCCAAGGTCAAGAGGAATTTAAGCTTTTTGAGAACAAATGTGGGCTGTTTTTTTTTTTTTTGTTTTGCCTGTACAGAGCATTAACACAGCAGGGGCCTGACCCTGGCTTCAGCTTCCAGACATCCCAGTATTGCTAGGAAGGCTTGACACAAAAGCTGAGCTGAATCTTTCCAATCAACCATTAGTTGTAGAGAAGCACTCATTACTTGAAGTAGGGCTGCCACAGCACAGGGAGCTCAGGAGAATGGAGCTGCTGCACAGAGACCACAGGTACTATGGGATTTTGAGGAGGGCACCACTGCACCTATCATGTAGTTAATTTAACTGGACCAAAGGAGAGCAACAGACACTTCCAGTCTTAGTCTTATTAAAAGCAGCCAGTATCTTCATTTTATGAAGTGCAGCTGATTTCTATAACAAAACAATATTTTTGCCTATCTAGCATCAGGTGATTTTTCCTCTGCCTTTACAGAACTTGAATTTGTAGTTCTGCATTGGTTGCCCTCCCTTTTTTTTCACCTTTTATTGGGAAGATGAAGGGACTTCTGTGCAACTTACCAGTTGTGAATACAAGTTCCAGGACAATTTTCTCATTGCCTTTTCTCTGTTGATGATTTGTCTAGTAAATGGCCAAGGTTTTTTTAGCATTTAGTGACACAAAAAGGTCACTGCTGTGCTTTGTCTTCTCATATCAGATCTGGGTGCTTACTTGATGCTGATTCTCAGACAGTTGAGTGGACAGATCCATGCCTCTTCAGAGCAAGTCCAGTTAATTTCATGTAACTGCCCCCACTCTCTGAGCTGATGAGACCAATGAAAAGGAGTATTGATACAGGGGCTACGATGCCCACAGAATCAAAAAATTATCCAGATTTGTCAAATCTATGGAAACGAGGCCCAAAAGTGTTGAAAGATGTCTTTGATCAGAGCTTCTTTCCTTGTGTGAAAAAGTAGAGACTACCATCTTATCACCACAGCAGGTTAAAGGTACCTCTGTGGTTTCCAAAAGCTTTCCTTCTGTGGTCACAATTTCATTTTTCTCAAGGCTGATTCTGCTGACTCATTAAAGTGACTGTGACACTGTTTCTGAAGCTCCCACTAAGCAATGCTGTGAAGGAAGAATGAAGTCAGGGAAAACACAGAAGGTTATTTAGCAGGAGCAGTGCCTTTGCTGCTGGCACCAAGAAACAGGCTTAATGTGTCTGGTCCCAGTGCTTATTTGGAGGAATATTTTGCCTGCTTCACTGCTCCATCAGTGACTGGTGCTGGTGGCAATGGCTCTGGGCTATTTAAAGGGCCTTGGGGAAATGGCTGTGAAACAAGTGGCAACCAATTAGTATAATTCACATACTGGTGCCTGAGTTAACACTGACAATGAGAATCTCAAGCTGTTTACAGCAAAGAAGTTCTTGAAGCACATCCAGAAAGTGTTAACATGCTGCGTGCCAGGTGGTAAGAAGGTCACTGGGACAGAGATAATGAGCAACTGGAAAAAAAAATTCACATGGGAAATTTTATCTGCTCTAATTCTACCACCATTTCAGCTTTGTTCTGAGAATTGCTTTGCTGTAGAAGCTAATCAAGCTTTTCAAATACCTTTGAACACCAAAGTATGGAAGAATACGCATTTATCATTGATTTAGCCTGCTTGGTTTGTGCCTCCCCCACCCAGCTGTAATCTTCCTCCTTTAAACAACTGCTCTGTGAAAGTCTTCTTTAAGTTGCACAGGCTCTTGTCCCTTTAGTAGATTTCCCCTGTGAAAGACATGCTGGAAAGAAATGTGGAAGAGGTTAACTTGAATATTCAGATTAGGCAGGGGCTTTTGTTTTCTGAGCTTCATGGGCTCCTCTAAGCAGCCTGGATGGCACAGCAAGAGCATAGAGGTGGTGCTCGAGAAAAGACCACTGGCTTTGATCATGCTTAAATAATAGTTTTACAGTCCTGCCAAGGCATGGACAAAAATTGCTCCCTGCTTTATCTATATTCTTCTGATATCTTAGTGTTGTTGACTGATGAGCTGAGTAGACATATATCAGAGGGAATGGTAGACCCCAGTGCTGCTGTTTTTACATGGGAGTTCATAATGGCAATCCTGCTTTTCCAAGCCAAAGCTTAATTTATACTGACCTCACTAATGATGCTGATGAAAGGCAAAGCCAGTGTTTCTCATACATTTGAAAGCTGATCTCCTGTTCAGAGAAGAGGAAACTGATCTCGTGCACCCCATTTCAACACTGCATGTTTTGGGAAATGCAAGTTCACCTACCTTTTATGTGACATCAGAGCTTATCCCCCTTCCATCCACCAGTCAGCCCTGCACAAAACCTGCTACACTGAGCAAGGTCAAATGAAAATCTCTGTCTCGAGGAAGCACAGGAATGATGGGAAAACATCAGTATGTCAACAGGGAAAGATTCAACAAGTGAGGGATGATTAAAAAAAAGTCCTTATAAGTCCTAGGAGGAGGATAAATATGACAGATAAAAACACTAAACTGTACTTGATGCTATTCCTTTGAGATAGGAAAGATGAATCTTTAAGACAACTGCATATCCTTTTTTGTGGATTAGCACCATTTCAGTTTGTGTACTGCATCCAAATATTTCAGCTTGAACACTTCAGATCCAGCACTCTGTATATTTTTTCAAGTGCTTACAATTAGATTATAACCATCTCTGCTGACTGCCTTTACTGAAAATCAGGCAGTCATGGAGCAGTTGTTTCCAACACATCTGGAAATATCACCAGAGCCAAGAAATTAAATTTTCATGGCCTTTTTGAGGGGTCCAAGAATGTCAGTGCAGACAGCCTGCCTACTTTCCATTGAATACCTTGGCCAGTTACTCAGAACTGGATGTGCCATAGAGGACTGTAAAGAAAGAGGAAAGGGAGGTAGAGAGGACGTGGTGCTTTTTAGTAACACATCACAGCCAACAATCTTACATCAACTCAGAGCTGGCTTAAAACTTCGTAGCAGAGGTACTGCTGGGATTAGAACCCCAACAGGACAGAGGTCAGACTGTCAAGCTGCAAAGCCTGCCTGAAACACTGGGCAAATGCTTAGGGGTAGAGCTGTGTTCTACAAGTTCCTTGTGTTAATGGTACTGCTCCACATGACATAATCAAGCAAAATGCATCTAAGAGTGCTTAAATTATGTTGACACAAGTCAAAGACACTCCTTGGCTGCCCTAAGACTCCCCTCAAGTTACATACAGAGGCTCTTTATGGTGCTGGTTGATACCTACATTGTTACATTCTTTGGCCCACAGAGATGGGCACTGCTTTCCTCATGGCACAGGCATGACCTCACTTGGGGTCACTGGGCACATTACTGTTAAAATTACATATTTTTCTCTTTAAGATCTTTCTGCAGAAGGTGGAACTCAGAGGAACCGTGCACTTTGAAATTGTTTTGGAGGGGTTTTTTTGTGGTGGTGGTTTTGAGGCGGCAGTGGAGGAAGCATTTTACCTATTAAGCTACTGCTATGCTGTGCTGTGCCCCTGAAGAAGCTTGCAGAGAGTGAGAAGGCACAAAGCTATGTGCAAAGGCAGGCATCATAGCTCAAAGCCTGTGATGTTTTGTCAACTTGTATTTTAGATAGTTTTTCTTACCAGGTAGTCTACAGATCCATCCCTTTAAGGCACCTGCAGGCGTCAGCTAAAAAAAGCCAGGCCGCTGTCTTTATACTAATGAGATCTGCACCTCCATGGAAAGTCTTTTGGGACCCCACAAATGTAAAACTGTTTGGGAAAAACTCCTGTGGATTACTCACTCCTTGTGAGTCTTGTTCAGGTTTATTTTTAATGGCTGCTAGCTGGCTGTAGCAGTACACAGAGCATGTTTATAGGGAAATCAGTGTCAAGAAATGAAGGTACAAGCCCCTCATTCACAGGAAGAGCACCTCAGTGCCAGGAGCAGAACTCTCCTGACTTTCTGTCTGTTCAGGTGACTGGGCCATATAAAGAGCTTCTATCTGACCCACTGTTGGTGGAAAATTTCTCACTAGCAGTGTTGCTGATACGTAAGCCTCTCATTTTTCCAACTTGGGACAGAGGAATCCTGTGCTGTATGATTTTCCATGTTATTATTTCTTATCACTTAGAATGTGCTTGAAGATGTAGAAAAATTCTGGCATGTTTGTTGATTTGCTATTCTGGCCTTTGTTTCTCCCCAGAATCTTATGGCAAGGGCCCTGTACGACAATGTCCCTGAGTGTGCAGAAGAGTTGGCCTTCCGCAAGGGAGACATCCTGACGGTGATAGAACAGAACACTGAGGGTCTGGAAGGATGGTGGCTCTGCTCCTTACACGGCCGGCAAGGCATCGTCCCTGGCAACCGTGTGAAACTCCTGATTGGTCCCGTGGTACAGGACAGTCCTTCTGGCCAGGAGATGGCCAGCTCAGGACTGATGAATCAGCCCTTCAACCACCAAAAGATCTACCAAGTGCCAAGCTCACACTCCTCAGCACGGGACCCCGTCTACCAAGTGCCGCCTTCCCACCAGAATCAGGGAATTTACCAGATACCCACTGGCCATGGTCTGGCGGGACAAGATATTTACCAGGTGCCACCCTCCATGCAGAGGTGTATTGATGGTCCAGCTGTGACTAACAAGGTGTGTGCATTTGCATTTACTTCTTAGCTCCAGAGCAGCTCACTTGTGCTGAGAGAAGTACGTGATTCAGGTTCCTCCCAGGCTGAAGCACATTTGGCCTATGGCACTCTCACATTACACATTCAAAAGAGCTGCTGCAGCAAGATGAACTCTCTCCCACTTATTAATGAACAGTTACATCATCTGCCCAAGTAATTTCTGTTTAATTAAAAATTATATTCTGTCTTGCTGGAGCAGTCCCAGTGGGTCTAAACTACAAAGAGGAATCAGTGATTGATGTGACAAAGGGCCATACTTGTAAGAGTGAGGAAACAAGAGGATGATGATAATGAGGGATGTTTTAATACTAAACCTAAACCTTTTAAGAGTGCACTTGATGTTTATCTACAGTTCGATTTCTTGGTTGAAAGTGAGAGCTGCAGCAACTCCATGGTGCAGCCATTACTGCATTATTGCATTATGTGGGTCCCGCCTAATTCCTGCTGTTCTTCTTAAGTTCTCCCCATCTTCTACCACTCCCTCATTTTAACTTCACAGGATACCTGCCAGGTACCCTGGTGACTGAAAAGGATTGAGGAAGATACCCAAGGAAGGAAGGATTACAAAGCCAAAAAGAAATTCTTTCAGTCCCTCTATTCCCAGTTCAACAGCTCCAGATATCAGCATCCTCCCTACCTTTAGAGCTTAAAGCACACCATTAATATCCAATTTATGTGAGTGGATGATGGCTCTCTCAGGAAGTTCTTTACTGGTTTAAACTTTCATCTAATTTAGATTGGCAAGACTATCTGTTCTGTGTTTTTCACCCACATCACCCACAAGTCAGCCTTTTTTATATCAGGCCTTTGGAAGACATCTCCTAATGCTTTTATTTCCTTGTTATAATTTCATTTTCCCTGATAAGAATAAGTGGATTTTTGCCTTCTGAGCAAGAGAGAAAGATCTTTGAAACTATTCCAAGTCAATTTATATTGAGGTTTGCTTGCTCAGCTTTTCCATAGTTATGCTTTTTAGGTTGTGCAGGAAGATAAATTGCACTTGAAAATTGCATGAGAAAATTGCACTTTCTGCACAGGCAGAGATAGGAGCTTTGTTGGAGCAATTTACCTGGGTTTTCTTGATAACTCCCATATATTTTCTCTCGTTTTCTTCTTTTCATATAGACTGCATACATTGAAATCTTTTCCAGGGACAGTATTGTTTGCCTATCCACAGTGGATACCCTCCAAGGTAGTTGGTGAGCACCTGGTAAATAGCCCATTGATGGGGCAGCACAGAAGAGGTCCCATTTTAGGGTATGGCTGTAGAAAACATTTTGCAGCACTGTTCAGAGATGCCTCAGCTATCCAGCTTGGGCACAGGAGATGCACCATAGGGCAGATCTGCACTAAGGTCTGTAGGAAAGCCCAAGGTGTTAGTTGGGAATGAGCACTATGTACCTTCATTTTAGTACCTGACTTGCCTAAATACTAATAGGATAGTTTGCTTAGCATAATGGATGTGTGTTTCTGCTCCATACAGGAAGACTTTTCCAGATGATTAGAGGTTTCTTCTCCCTCCTCCTACCCTCTTTAGCTCCAATGAAAATAACAGGGCATTCTGCATAAACCTGTTGGCTGCTAGGACTGTGTTAAAACCCTTGAAACACTAAGAGGCTGAAATTTTTGTTTTTGTCTAAGTGCAAAGTTCTTGTTGAGATACGAAAATCAGAAGCTGTAAAGCATCTGTTTCCTCCAAGTTTCTGCCTAGAAATTTTTTCAGCAACCTTGATTATGAATTTTTCTGAGTTCAAGTCACCTTTAGAAAATTATCTACGCGTTGGACTTGTGACTTGTTTTCATTTAATTCCTTGCAACCCATGAAAGGCCAGCTATGCTGCTCACAGTAAAATAACTAAACATGCATGTTTATAAAGCATTTCATCCTCAATCAAAGTAAATGGCAACCTGCTTAGCCCTAGCTAATATTGGCTACTTGCTTTAGTCCTGACTTCAATTTATTTAGCCTAGGAGTCCTTCATCTCCGTGTTCACTGTGTTGTATTAGTGGCTGGCAGACCTCATGGCAGCATCCTACTTTGATCAGAGGTAGATATATCTCTTGATCCTTGGAATTGCCCAGTTCTACACTAAAAGGAACCGACAGGGATTGAAACCTTAGCAGGCAAGAAACAACTTACTAGTCAAGGAGGTGTCTGAGGTAAAACTACTCCATCCTTTATCATCCCGATCTTGCTAAGCTGCTTTTTACAGCTACAGCTGTAAAAAACTCTGCTAATGCCTTTGTGAAAGAAAAGCCTAATTAAAGGGAAGCACTTTAGCACTTGCCTCCTTTTGTATGAGGAAATAGTCTGCCCTCCAAATCCTCCTCCTCTAGGGATCAGGAAAAACAATCTTTAATATTAAGAAAAGCTGGGCATCTTGAAGGTTTGATTTTGGGATCTCTTTGCTTTGTCTTCCAAAATGACTAATGTCTTTTCTCAGACTTGTGTCACCTGCTTCAAAGGCTTAAATGAGCCACTGTGCCTCCTTCCATCAGCAGAATCAGCTGGTCAGCAAGCTGTGTATTTTGGTAGTCTTAAGGATGTTGAAGGGTTTTGCTGGAAGTTCTTGCTGTATGCAAGTCTTCTCCCTTCCCGTAGCAGGAGGTAGAGAAGAAAACTGTGTCCTCTGGACTCCACTCTAAGCAGGACCAGCAGCAGTTTCTGCACGTGTCTGCTTGCTTCCCTTGTGCAAACGTGTGGCTTGGCTGCCATACAGGTTTTGCAGGCAGGGCTCAGGAGCTGCTGTCAGGCAGGAATTGTCTAGCCTCGAGCAGCAGTAAATCAACAGCAGGCATGTTATTAAGCTATTCTGAGGTAACGCATCCCCTAAGCCAGCAAGGCAAAGTGAGTCAAAAAGGAGTCCTGAGGCAGGTAATTACAGTGATTAATTGATTCTGGCCAAACAGGTTGCTGAGAACAGAGCTGTGTTGGCTCCCTCTATCAAATAAAAATAGCACCTTCTAGAACTCACTCTACCAATGACAGAGATAAGGAGGGGTGGTTTAAAGTTAGCCTTGGTTAGCCCCAGTCTTTTGCAGCTCTGCTGCAAGTTCAGTCGCAAAACAGTTCCACCCCAAAGTGTGGAGAGCGTCTGAGGAGCGTAGAGGTGAAAGCTGTATCTTAGAATTTATTCCCTCTTTCTGTGCTCTGCCTTGGAACTTACTCTCTTTCGCTGCAGCCAGCAAAGAGAAAGAACCTTCAGACAAACCTGACATTCAGCAAACCTGGATTTTATCCTTGTCCCAGAATCCTGCATGGTCTTGAGTGGTGCTTTTGCATCTCATCTGCAAAATATGTGGGTTAATTATGAGGGAACTCATTCTGTATAGATTGCTTTGAGAACATCCTTTGGGAAAAATGCCATCAAAGCACAAAGATTCTTTCGCATCTGTGATTAATCATTAGTTCACACCTAAGCTTTGAAGTAGGGAAAGCTGCACATGAAAAAAAAGTCACTGCCATAATTTAAACGCTCATTTTCTGGTTCAGTGTTTCCCCTAGCTGATCTGTTGTGCTGTCCCTGCCATCCTGAAAACAGCATTGTTCAAAAAAATTAAGGTGATTATTTCCTTGTTGGAAAACAGCTTTCTGTAGGAACCAGTAGCTCTCAGGAGAGCTGTTGATCAAGGAGACTCTGCACAAAACAGAATGAGACTGATGTTTGACCAGGGAAGAGACTGCACTGTGGGAGTTGCCAGCCCTGAACTACAGCTCCCACAAGGCACGGACCAACTCAAGCAAATAGAGATTAATGCCAGCTTGGAACAAATCACCTTTTTTGTTTGTTGGTCTGTTTGAACTGGAACGCTTCGGTTCAGGAAACACTCAGATTTATCCACCTTTTAAAAGCGGATGGAGCGGAATAGGGAAGGAACTCATCTTCATCCCTGGCCTATTTCCAAGTATAAACATGTCCTTGACAAATCAAGGGTTTCACACCCTTCCATCCTACTATCTCTGCCTTTATCAAGAGGTCGCTGCCTTCAGCAGGAGGTTTGGGTAAACGGGTGAATTTGGCTGTGGGAATGGACCTTGGTCCCTGGTTTTTATTTATGTTAAGAGTCATGCTGGTTCAATGCACGAGAAAGTAGAAACACCGCCCCACAAGCAGCAACACCCTGACGTCTCTGGCACAGACTTCAGTAGCAGGAGCCAGTTAGCCACATTATGACATTTTTCCTTCCAATTACACAAGTACTGTCCTAGCTGGGAAGAAACAAATGGCTCCTTATAATATTTGTTCCAGAAATAAGCCTGCCTTTACATTATTGCCTTCTTTTCCTTGTCTATTTTCACATTTATGAGATAAGAAGAGAAAGACATTAAGCACAGTAAAGAGTTGTGTGACAGATAATTATGTTATCAGAAAGAATGAGATCATATCTAGTGTTTTGCAGTTTGTTGGTAAAATGTATTTACATTCCAAGATAATGTCCCCATTTACCCTCAGGCCTGAAATACCACAGTTTCCTGTGATGGGGTTTCCATAAATGGCCTAAACAGTGATCATATAGTCCCTCTTTTCTTCTGCTTTCACATTACAAACTCTTCTTTGGGGATTTGTATCCCTTGTAACAAAATACTGCTTCAGTGTTAAAAGTGCTGAACACACAGGAAGTTTGCTGAGTGCAGCCGGAATGGTAACACATACCTCAACACTCAGAGCTCGCTTTCACAAAGTGTGCTCTAAAGGATGAAAACACCTCGAATTAAAGGCAAGCTCAGTGACTAAAACAGCACACAGCCATTTTCTTAGGCTCAGGAGTTTCACTTGTAACTTTCCATGTGACGTTAATAGGAGAACAACCATCTTACTGATAAAAAGTCAGTGCAGTTAATCCCTCATCCACAGGGCACAGTAAGCAGTAGTTAGTCACTGATGTGATTTGTAGAGAAGTATTTCAAGAAAAAGACTGCATTTTATTAGGCTGAGCAAATATATGAGCTCAGCATTACTCCCTGTTCCTCCCTGAGCACAGGGCTCTTTTTCATCAGTTCTGTTTGTAGACCAGAAGCATATATTTTTCCCTTGGAGTATCAGAAAAAAAGGCCAGTCCTGCAAACTCATCCAATAACTGAGGTCTCCAGAGATACAAATCTGTCTATACAAGAGCAGGATCAAACCTTTGATAAAAAGAGTAAAAAAATAGTAATAGTAATAGTAATAGTAATAGTAATAGTAATAGTAATAGTAATAGTAATAGTAATAGTAATAGTAATAGTAATAGTAATAGAAAAAAATGCAAGCTTATGGGCTCTTTTTGGTGGTTAGGAACCTAACTGAACCTTTGGTTATGCCTGAAACAAAACACCAAATTTGGGTAACCTAAATTGCCCTCTAAGTATTAAAAACTAAGTGCAGCAGCAGAGCATTTTAGAAAAGAAAAATTCCACATGAGTGGAAAATGGATTATTCAGAAAGTGAATCTCATCGTAAGGAGGAAGTGTGGTTTCTGGAGATAGGAAATGGGTAGATGAAGACAGGTTGCTGGTCATCAGAAAATACAGTTCTAGTGAAATGTAAAGTCTTGGCAGGCACTCAATGATTTTTTAGATGTTTTGATTTGGAGGACAACTAATTAGCATCAGAATATCATCATTCCATATGTTTGCATGAATCATTTCAATTTTTCTTTTTTATATAGTAGTGGTAGTATTGCATCTTTGTTTCTTTTTTTAAACATGACTCTAAATTAATCTTTCTCCCCAAAGAGACTCTTAAAATGGGAGCAAACTGAAATTAAGGTGTTTAAGTTCCTAGGAGACAGGAACTTTCCATAAGCCAGTCCATCCCTATTCCTTAAAAGACAGCAATATATTCATTCCCATGGGGTCTTTAGCATCACAACTTTTACATATGCACAATCAGTCATGACTGAGATCTGGTATAATTATTGTACAGATGCAACAAACAATTAAGGATGGAGTTTACATCTGTTTAAAAGGTGTCCGTGCCTTCCATAAACTTACCAAAGTGAGCTGTGCTAATCTCAACACCACTTACTAGAAGCACTTGTCTGTACAGCTGCCCTGAGATACCCATACAGAAATGGAGCCAATACAGCTTGTGAGCCAGAGAACCTCTACAAATCAGATCAAATCAAGCTTCTTCTTTATGGAAGGCTTTTTTTGCCCCTCTCTCTCAGCGCAGCGTAGTTCCCAACTTAAATGAATTAGGGGCACTTCCATTGTTTCTGCCCAAGTGTACCTCTGAGAACACTTGTGGAATTGAAACTCCCTGGCAATGCTTCGTCTCAAGCATTTTTTGCCCCCTGGGAAATGCCGATTCACAAAAACTGAAATTGTTGACAGAGAAGGATCTGTTCTGAGAAGTGTCTTAAAGGAAGGAAAACAAGAAGTCATGGAAATACCCTGTTACAACAATTCCCAAATGAAGCTTCCCCCCATACTGTTACAACAATTCCCAAATGAAGCTCCCCCCCAATCTAGAAATTCAATATAGGAGGAAAGAAATAACAGAAAAAAGGTGAAGAACCTCAAAAGAATTAAAATTATTTGTATGCACTGAACCAAACTAGTTTTTGGTTTTGAGCCTTTAGGATTTCATGTCATTCACAACAGGACCTCTTCCCTACCTGTCTTAACACCTCATTGTTTTTCTTTCTTTCCTCTCCTCTGACAAACTTGCCCTAAATTTGGGCTTCTGTCTTTGAAAAGAGACAGTCAGAGTATTACCAGCACAGCAAACGAGCACCAGTTTGCAATTGGTTCTTCATGTGACAGCCTTTTTAAAGTGGGGAGACTAGACAGACTGGGATGGTCAAAGCAAGATACTCTTTTTTATTGTGGACAAGAGATCTGAATGCTGAGGTGCTGAGTTTGCCACATACTTTTCATTTTTCAAAACTGCAGCTCAGATTTAATCACAGTTTTCCGGAGAATTCTTTCGCAGACATGCATATGTCTCCACTAAAACTTATCACACAATAACTGGGGAGGATTCTTTCTCAGTAAGGCCCATCCACAGTCATTATTTCAGAGTTCATGCCTTTTCTATCACCAGTTCTGTAATACATCAGCTTTTTAGTTCTGTTGGCCAATGCATGCAAAAATGATGATGTGTCTGTCTGCCTAAATATGAGTAATTGTCATGGAGATGATAGGACACTGGTAAAACTCTTATAAAGAATGTTGGACAATTATCCTCTTCACACTCCTCTTAAAAATGCTGATAATTTAATAGTAATGGTAAGATTTGCTCATCTCTCTTGTTCTCTTCCTATTCTCTCAAAAATGGGACGTTCTCAGAAGTGTTGGTTTGACTCTCTGTAATGACATTTTGCAAGCAAGAATGACTCTTACCAGAATCTTGGAAATACCCCTTCCCAGTCAGCCTTGCAATTCAAGGCCAGCCAGCACCAGGCCTGTTCCCTGAAGCACACAGAAATGTTGCTCATAACACAACTGGCAGAAAGCCCTAGAGCTGATGTGAGAGAGAGCAGGATCATGTCACTGAAACATCATAAAATAAAGAAAAAAAAATACCCTGTCAAATCTTGCCAATGACAAAGCCATTGAGTTGTTTTTTTGTGCTTTATACAGCTCATTCAGTAAGATCTGGAGATACAGAACTTTTTATCTGCATTTAGTTTGCAATCATGAACATCACTGAGAAAAGATTGAACACTATCATCTAGAGCTACAGCTAATGCAAGTTCAGCACTATTCCACCACACTTCATACAGCCCTGTCATTTTATACTAATCAGAGCTTAGGACATTTAGGTAACTCCACATTTTTTAATTTTTTTTTAATTGTTTGGAAAGACTATAAACCTGCACTTCAGATTCAGGAAAAAATCCAAAACTTAAAAATAGTGCAATGACCTTGCTTTTCTGTGCTGATTAATGAAAGAGGTTACACCAGAAGTTAAAAAGTCAGGATTAGGCTAGCAGTTGGTTGCAAGGCAGTTGGTTATACCCTTTTCACCAGCAGTGAGGGCTTGAATCCAGGCCAGCTTGTGATGTCACATTTTTTATCTTAAGTTTGTTTCACAGCTTGTGCTCTGTATCTCCAAGACTCACAACTCAAAACTTGTATAAGTCTTGTTGAAATAATACAGCCTCAAAATTGTAACACCCGTTTTCATTACATTCTGTTGTTTACATGACAATACCACAGGGGCATTTTTTAAGACTGGGCACCTACTGGTGAGGCACTTCGTAGGCACATTTAAAAGTTTCTGTTTAAATGCCTGAGCTTGCAGAGTTAAGCATTTTTAATTTAACACATCATGAATAAGTGACATCTGGACCTGCTTTAGGTTTTGAGAGCATTTACAGCAGAATCTTCATAGGTATAGGTCTTGGACAGCAAATGAAGATAAAGTGTAGGAAAAATAAGCAGGTTTTTTGAAGATGAAAGCAGCATCAAGAAATAAATCATTTCTGTATTGGGGTAGTATTTGTCATGTGTTCTTATCTTCGCACATCTAAATATTCTAAGAAATCTTGGTGTTGAACACCCACTCCAAGGCAAGCAGAGGTGTCACAAAGCGCCTCGGTGTCGCATTTCTTTCTGCCGCACACTGCAGCTGATAACTCGCTCAGCCCAGAAAATAATACAGTCATTTCTGTCAATTTCCCCGTGCCTGGAAGAGACATTTGGGCCTTAGCACTAGAAACAACTCATGGTTGAGCTACAAGTCCAGTGCATCAGAAGAAATGTCTCTGCAGACTTCCTCCCCTCTCTTCCAGCTTGTGAGACTTGATCAAAGCTCTCCAACAGCTCAGTCTTGGCAGAAAATACTACACCAGAACATTTTATAGTGGTCCAGTGTTCATACATTATTTGGATTAAAATAAAGTGTTATGAGTTCATAATCTAAGACCTATAGCAATTTACAAACCCAAACATTGATAAGAGTATGCTTAGCACATGTGAAACTCCAACCTTTACTCACTGGCAGCAGGGAAATATGCTGAATGTTAGTGTACACAGCAAATAAGTAAGTAAAAACATGATTGCTTGATTTTTTTAGAGTGGGCAAGAGAATGTGATACAGTAGGTATTACTGTCAGGAAATTTATTATCAGTCACTGGAAATCCCGATGCAGCTGGCAGAAGCCGTGAGTGGAAACGCTTTGTGCTTTCCGTAAAACTGACAGTTTTAGCCAGCTAGCCATGTTCTTTCAAATACCTAAATTACCTGTCTCTGTTTTTCAACCCAACCTTCCTGCAGTTCAACTTAGCCACTGAACCTTTCTCAAGGGAAAAAAAAAAAAAAAGCAAAACATTAAAAAAGACACACATGGGCTTCCTAAGTACGTGCAGCAGAACAGAAAGAACGGCCCAGAGGTGGTTCACTGCCTAATCTGACGTCATTCAATGGCTCCTGCCACTGCCTTGCAAAAGGCTAGTAGTTCAAGAGAATAGGGAATTTTTTCCCCTTGATTCTGTCTTACATTTCCCTATATTCTCTTTGTCTATTTTATGCTTGTTTCAAGCCTAAGAGAGCCCAGGTGGCCGTTACATATCTACTAAAGGGGCTCAGCAACAGAATTTCAACAATTAGAGCTTCATATTAAATTTAAAGAAAAAATTTACAACAGTAAACAGACATGACTTTTTTTTTTTCCTTACGCTTTGATTAATTTTTCTCACATCCAGGCTTTATGCCAGCCCCCTTTCATGCACCACCACTTGGCCCCCTCCAGGACAGAACTCTTCCCAGCGTAAGCAGTGGATGGCAGTAGCTCAGTAGGAGAGCATCGAGGGGTGAAATATGTTTTAATACAGTTCTTTGTCCCAATTTGAAATGTACACCTCTTCTCACCTTCAAAAAGCTCTATTTAAAGTCTATTTAAAAAGCAGTCAGCAGGCATCAGTGGGCTCTTGGGGTTGAGAGGTCATACTGGGAAATACCAAGTTGCCCTTTTTAGCTCCCCTGTGCCTGTGGTTTGAGTGGGGCAAGGTGTTGCAGAGGTGCAACATACCTCAGTTCTGTCACCTGTAAAACTCACTTATTTCCCATCATTCTGCATTTTAGCAATAGCAGTTCATAAGAATAGGCCAAATTCCACCCTCACAGTACTGCTATAAATTCAGAGTAATTTTGTTTGCTTCAGTAGTTTTATTTGCTCTTTATCCTTGCAAAACAATGTAAACTACAGTGTTGTATATCTGGTGTAAGCATGAGAATGGTCTTCTTGTTGCCCTAGTTAGGAATGTTCTCTGTTGCAGCCTAACATGCATTTTAATCCTGGAAGAAATAGAATGTTGGTTTTTCCCCCCCTATATTTAGGAAAGCGGGATTTAATGAACCACAGGACTGGATATTTTGTAAAGTACATGCACATTCAGCTCTTTTTTCTTGCTTAGGGACATGCCATTGGCATGGAAAAGGCCCAAGTAATTGCTTTTGAAAGAGCGTGGTCTTCAGCAAGAACAGAACAAACTTTCTGCTCGGTTGTCTTTGTTTTGCAGCACTGAAAGTTTGAAGGCTCATAACATGTTTCACCAGAGCCAAAGCTGGTCCCTGTTAGTCGCTCTGCATGGATTAAGTGGTTAACAATGTTTTGAGAATGTTGGGCTAGATAGTTTGTGGGAACACCATCTGTTTCCTTTAACAAGTAAACAAGGAAAATTGCTGGTTTGAAATGCCGGATTATTTTTTTATACTTGGATGACCACAGGCATTCTTAAAAGAAAAGAGGTAAAAGGAAAAATAATCCTTGTGAGGTATGAAGTGCAATGACATTTGTTAGAAAATAAATTTGTGAATGTCAGATGGGGCTGCTATCCCTGTTCTAGAAGTGGGAAAAGTAAAGCATTTCCTTTGTAGTCACCTCCTTCCTTCTGAACTCATCTTCAAAAGTAAAGTACCATCAAAAATAAAACCATAAAAAAATGTTCAACAATGCATTGGAAGGGCTGAGCATCCCATTCAGAAACAGCAAGTTCATTTAATATATTTAGGGGTGAATGTCCAAAATCATAAGTTACTTCTGACTGGGTTGGTATCTTTCATGCTTCATCTGCCCAGCTACCCCTCTCTTCCTCAGACAGAAGAAGCAGTGCAACCCCATGTCCTGATGTCCCATGTGAGGTCATGAGAGTAAGAACAAATGCCCCACATTTTCCCTTTGTCAAGTAGTGTGGGCAAGTAGTGTGGGCATTCTTTTAATTGCTGTTACAAAATGTTTACTCAAGATAAGCTTTGGTGATGAGCTGCTTCTGTTCTGAATTGACCGGGAATAAGCAGTGCAGCTTAATGAAAAGCGCTGGGAGGAAAGAGGAGTGAAGGTACAACAGGAAACATTCTTGAGCTCAGTACAGACCAGATCATCATCTGCAGGAGATTTTGCTGTGAAATTGCTCATAACACGTTTTGTTACTGGATAATAATCCTCCACACAGGAAAATATACCCAAGTCACTGGGAGGAAAAATCTGTCTTTCATGTTATCAGCAAACATTGGTTGTTGCTGGGTTTCTTAAAGTCATATTTTCTTCCTTTCATTTAACTTTTTCAAAAGCCTAAAGAGGAGCAGACATAAAAGTATCTGATGCATTTTTATTTGGAAAATAAATGCCACCATAGGTAGAGTGCACTACTAAACACAGCCCTGCAGGCAGCTCAGGTCTTTTGCCCACAGTTGCGCTTGAAGGCAGACTTTACTCATGAATACCCAGCATCAAGCATGTTGTGCTTTAACCTCTCACTTTCTTTGACAATACCTAGACACACCCAAAGCAAGGTTTTGTTTCAGCCAAATAAAGGAGTGACCCTGCTTGACCACTGCTTCAGGTCTGGGAAAGAACAAAAGTGTCTAGATGATATAAAAAGTCCTGCAGTGCAGAGTGAAACTGGCTTCCTTCATGTGCTCCACCTAGCTTTAGTGTAGCTTTTTAGGGTTGTATCACAGCACAGTAAATAAAACCAGCACCCTTGTAGTACTGTAAATCTTTCTTATAGCATCTGGTATGTCAGGATTTTTTGAAAAGTGAGAAAGTCCTCTACAGATGAGCTATCAGAGTAACTGCAGCTGCATTAAATTCCTGTGTGCAATGTGAGGGAGAATTTCTCTGCAAGTACTGGGCATGAGCAAGCTTCTCTTCCATGCACGTTCCAGGCTCCATGGTGCAAGGATATCATCTGCTTTGTGATCAGGGCTTCTTGTTACAAAAGCAAAATACCATATTTACCTGTAAGAAGGAGGTTTTTCTTGTGTGTGCTTAGGGACATGGCTTAGTGGTGGGCTTGGCAGTGCTGGGTTTATGGTTGGCCCTCATGATCCTAAAGGTGTTTTCCAGCCTTCTGTGATTCTGTGCCTTATTACCTCTGCAGCTTGGGTCAACTCCCTTTTTTAATATTAGAAGCCTGTGACTTTGTTCATGGAGATCAATTCTCTGAGCAAGAAGAGAGTGGTGTTGTCTTTTATTACAGAATCACGGAATGAACTAGATTGGAAAAGACCTTTGAGATCATTAAGTCCAACCTGTGACCTAACACCTCCTCATCAATTAAATCATGGCACTGAGTGCCACGTCCAGTCTTTAATAAAAATGTCCAGGGATGGTGACTCCACCAGCTCCCTGGGCAGCTGATTCCAGGGCTCAATTACCCTTTCAGTGAAGAATCTTTTTCTAACATCTAACCTCAACTTGCCCAGGCACAGCTTAAGAGTGTGTCCTCTTGTTCTGTCAGTTGTTGCCTGGGAGAAGAGATTAACCCCCACCTGGCTACGACCACCTTTCAGGGAGCTGTAGAGAGTGATAAGGTCACTCCTGAGTCTCCTTTTATCTTGAAGGAGTTCAGTCGTTCAGTTTCTGGTGTAGAACAAAACTGAGCAAGTGGGTGTAAAAATTTCACACTGAGCAACCAATATCTGTCTTTTTGGAGCCTGACATATCCTGAGTCCTGCATTGTCCATCTCAGCAGCAAGCAGCAGGTGAAGCAGAGCCAAACTGCAGCAGTGCACCATTCCGCCTGCTTCCAGCGCTGCGTGGGGCCTCTGGCTGCCTGCCATGAACACCCTCTGGTTTCTTCTCTCTGGGATGGTCAAGCAGTTTCCCAGCATATTAGCAAGCAGCCTAATGCCACAGTGTTCACAGCAGCAGAAGGGCTGGTGGAGATGGGCTGCCCAGGAAACAGCCCTTTGTTTTTACTGTACATTGTCAGTTCTCCCTGACACTTTACGCACCGAATGACTCATTGAAGCAACTCCATGGTTGTAATTTTGGAGCCCTTGGAAGGAACATCTGAGTAAACATGGCTTAAAATCAAATCCTTCTGTTCTTGACTTGGGTAGAAAGCATTTGAATTTGACTGGCAGTACACAGCTGCAGGGAAAAAAAAGGATGCAAAATATATATGGCAAACTATTCTAGTCTGGTCACTAGCCTTCACTGGCAGAAAAAGCAAGAAGAAGTGATGTTGATAGAAATTAGCATTTTCTCTGGCAAACAAAATAACTCCAGTATTACGTGAGAGTGGCCTGGGAGGGATACTGTCTGGAGTGACCCATTGTGGGAAGCTTCCAGTAACTTCAGAAAAGACTTCCTTTAAAGTTTTGCCACCTTTTACAATGCAGAAGATGAGTCTGCAGGACAAGAACAGCCTGTCACAAATGCAATATTTTTAGATTCTTTTTTAAAAACTCCTGTGTATGTAAGTCCTATTAGCCACATGCCCAACTAAGCAGGAATTCTCTCATATGCAGCACTCTGGAGACTGCATCACTTCCAAATCCTGTCTTCTGATGCTAATTCAAGGAAGAGTGCTCACAAAAGCCATAGTCTTCCCCTGCTTGCCAGGCATGACTGTTCCTCCTTTCCCCAAGGCCCATGCAGTCAGGGCAGGGGCTGTTGCTGCCTTGGGCTACTCACTGAATCAGACCTGTGCTTGTGTTGGCAAGGCACCCACCCAAGGGGGCATCCAGTGGTTGTTTCATGGTGCAGGGACAGAGACTACATGGCCAAATCTGGGCAGCAAGTGAAGAGAAGGAAAGCCTGTGTTGTTAACGTGGCAGAGAAGAGGTAGGGGGTTAGCATGAGGGACTTATCCTGAAGACCTCAGTCAAGAAAAACTCACTGTGAAATCTGGCCAGGATGTGAGGATTCCTAACAGCAAAAACAGCCATGGGATCCTTACTGAGCATTTGGGTAGAAATGCTGTTGCTATGACTTGCATACATTTCTAAGGAGAGTTAGGTAGCTCTGGCATAAAATTTTCCCCAGCTGAGGACAAAGCCACATCTTATATGAGCCTATGTAATTTGCCATTTTGTGCCTTTGGGTTACAGTATTTATATTTTTTTCTTAGAGCTAAATAGGACCAGCAGAGGTTAAGATGTCAGCATTTCCACTACAAACCCAGTTCTCTTTTGGGGTTAGGTAACATTTCTTTTATACCACACTGTACTGAAATTCTGCTGTGCAGATGCTGTCCAAGACTTAAGGCATTTATTTTTCACCAGATTTTATTTGTAGTCATTATGGTATTTAATGGTTTACAAAATGTCCAAAAATGTAAATTCTAAGCTTTCTTGTTTTTCAGAGGCTGTTATTGCATTATATACTTAAAGAATGGCTTGACATTTCCCATCTCTTAGCCACTAACATGGAAAAACCAAGCAGAGACAGCAAAACTGAATGTCCTGTTTTGGAAGGTTTAAAGATGGCGTTTCCATGTAAAGAATTTCCAAAGCCACAACTCACACTCAGTTCTCCAGGATGTTGAGCTATAGAGCACAATAACACTCACGAGTCCTGCTGGAGTAGGTGGGATATAGCTTTACAAGCAAAGGTGTGGATTCCCAGAGCCTAAACATAGCATTTTAAGCCTCTGACAGTGAGTGGGAACACTCACAGCTAGTAGGATCAGTGTACACAGCCCTGGTCTCAGCGAGTGGGTGGTGCAGCCATCACCTCGTGTGGTCTGTGCTAGTGGGAGGTCAATGAGAAGAAAGGACCAAGCTCTCAGACCTGCACACAATCTGTGCTTGACAAATAGACAGTGTAGAGCTCTAGCAAACAGTCATGTCAGGGCTGGTCTGGGAAAAAAAATGGTGCATTTGTAGCTACTAACACTTTGACTTTGGGGTGTTGAGCTCACAGAAGGGTGTGCAGACTGGTGTCACTAACATTGCCGATGAAGCATGAATGTTAACAGGACTGGATTGTTAATACCCTGTGCACTTACAGAGAGAACATGCCAAGATCCTCAGAGCCTTAACCTTTCCTCTTTTTCCTTTACCCACAGGTAATAACACCAGTCAGGTCAGGACAAGGTTATGTTTATGAATTCCCTTCCAAACACCAGAAGGATGCCTACGATATCCCCCCAGTTCGCCCTCTCCAAGGGGTAGGTACCAATAAAAGTGCCAGCAGGGCTGACAGAGCACAAAAGGTGATGAATTTCTACCAGACTTTTATGAGCAAGGCAAGTTCTCTCATTTCAGAGAGAAAATGTGTTTTAATTAGACTCTGTGGCTTATTCACAGATCACAGACGTATTTCAAAGTTTTATTTGATGTTGACTAAGATTTGGCAGCACACCAAACGCAAAAGTCCCATTTGTTCTCTCTGTTTTGATCAAAGAGTATATCTAAACAGAATAAACTTGCTGCCTGGGAACATTTTTTTCCCCTGTACTTTGTTGCTGCATAGTTGACGGTAATTCACTCAGTAAGGGTAAAATTATTGCCTAGATGAACAGCTGCTATGCAGGGAGTTGTTTTCACCACCTATACACTGAACCATGTCACTGAGATTGAAATATGTCTTTGTTCTGGGGAGCACCCTTAGCAGTCAGTCCCCAGGACTGACCCACAGACTTGTAGAGTGGATGCTGGCAGGACCTGGAACTCAACCATCCTGGATGTAAGAATGTGATCAGTTCTGATCATATGTTCACCCCAAGAGGTATCTGTAAGAGACTGACCTTGATGTAGCTTTCAGGGGGGAAGTCAGCTGTGACTTCATCTCTCCAGCTTGCTGTCCACACCATTGCCCAGAGGAGACCTACCAAAGTGCATTTCCTCCGAACTGTCCAAAATTCCAGGCAAATTCAAGATGTTCTGCCATATGAAAAAAACCCTGAAGAACTCTGGTCACATTTAAACTTTCTTGGAGGAAACATAGAAACTATGATTATTCATCTAATAGCAGAGCTTTCCCAGAGGCGACTTGTTTCTGTAATCAGTTTATTCTTTTTTCAGATATATGACATTCCCCCCACATCGGTTAAGGGGCCTGCACTTCCAGTTCCCATGGGAGAAGCAAAAGCTTTAGGAGTGTATGACATACCACCTGCCAAAGGGGTAAGCATTACTCTCTTTCCACAAGATCCTGTATCTTCCTGTCTAGCCAAAGACATGTTCTAATGTAAGAGTTATTACTCCCACATAACCCTCCCCTGATAGAGGAGACTAGTCTTTTAAGTCCTCATTTAGGTGAAAAAATACATCAGACTCTTGGCGTTTCTGTTCTCCAGGTTGTTTTCTCTTTCCTTATCAGCAATTTCTGAGCACCAGGCTTAACACCAGCCTAGCACGAAGGAGAAACCACACCAAAGAGCCCGAACACGCAGATTCAAGGCTCTCTTAAAGATAATTCACCCAATTATCACCCAAAACGTACATTATTTCTACTTTTCTGCCAATTACTAACTAAACTTCTATTCACGTAACACTGCACTGCGGTAAATTCTAACCAATCACCCTGTGCCACCAACACTGCAGTACATGGAGTGAGAGAAGGAGAAGGAAGAAGCCTAAAAGCCATGAGGATCCTCCATCTTGTCTTCATTTACTTACTTTTCTAACAAACCCAAAATCTACATTTTTCACCCTGTGATAAATTACATACTATACCGCTACCTAATTTACAGTCCTGACAACTCTGTCTCATCCCAAAGCCTAGGAAGCCCTCTCCATGGACAAAGGTTAAAAGCAGTATTTTTCAGAGGGTTTTGGTCCTTTAAAACATGCAGAGGAATATTCTCTGCATTCTGGACGCCAACATTCTAACAAGGGTTCATGTACGATCCTGAAGGGAAAGGAGATTCAGTACTTCAAAAAGCTGCTTGGGTTTTTAAACTGTTAAAACTGGTGAAGTGAAGCACTGCATCAAAATTAAGGTTATGAACTATAAATTGATAATTAGACCTACATTATCTTTGTGTCAGCATACTGCCTCTTTGGATTTTGCTGCTTATGGGAATTTGCATTGAGATGAGTGATAAAAAGTGAGATATTAAAACTGACTTTCAGTCAGACTTAAGGTAAGTAGCTGACTCCTTGAAAGTCAAGCAGATCTTCCATCCCAAATGGAAGACAGTAAATATTTTGCTATTCTAGTCAAAGGTTCATGTTTTGTTCTCTGTGATTCAGGTCTATGCTGCACCTCCATCTGCATGCCAAGATGATACAGCCCTGAGGGAAAAGTTGCAGGATATTTCATCTCCAGGGGGCCACAGTGTAAGACCAGAAGGAGTATATGATATTCCTCCTCCCATCACCAAAGCAACTGGAAAAGAACTTAATAGATTTTCCCCTGAGAACCTATTATTGCCAGGTGGAATGCCACAGACACAGAGTGTTTATGACATCCCTACGAACCATCAAAACCATTTTCTTGGGCAGCAAATTGCACCTGAAAAAGATGTTTATGATACCCCGAGGGGAATTGCATTCCCAGGACAACAGACGGGACTCAGTGAAAATCCCATTGCAGAAGGAAGAGAAGGTGTCTATGATGTGCCACCACCAGTCCTCCAAGACAGTAAAGGCTTACAGGATGTGACTGATGGGATGAATAGGTTGTCTTTCTCCAGCACAGGAAGCACGAGGAGTAACATGTCCACATCGTCAACGGCATCAAAGGACTCTTCTCATTCAGCATCAACTGCACAGGACAAAAGACTAATCCTTGATCCAGACACTGCTATAGAGAGGCTTTATCGCCTCCAGCAGGCAGTGGAGGCGGCTGTCAATCACCTCACAGCCTTCATTACACCAGACTGGCGGTCCTATGGATATATGGAGAAACACATCAATGAAATTCACGCTGCTGTGGATAAAGTGGAGCAGTCGCTGTTGGAGTACCTCCAGTTTGCCAAAGGATCGGCAGCCAATGCTTCCTGCCTGTCTGAGTTCAGCCTCCTCAACAAAATGAGGAGGGAGGTGCAAAGGCTGGAGGACTCTCACCAGATCCTTACCCAAACCAGTCATGACTTGAACAGCTACAGCTGGTCGTTGAATGTCCTGGCTGTCAACAGAGTGCAGAACAAGTGCGATGACCTGGATCGGTTCGTTATGGTGGCAAGGACAGTCCCGGATGACGCCAAGCAGCTGACCACCACTATCAGTGTCAACGCAGAGCTGCTCTTCAAACAGGCACTGGGCAGCTCCCGTGCCAAAAACATACCAGAGAATGTAATGAACTCTCCTGACTGTGTGTATGACAATCCTCAGATGCAGCGTCATGGAGAAAAAGCACAGAACCACTGCAGCTCCCTTCCCCCACTCCTGAGTAAAGGCCAGCACCCTTACAATGCCACCAGTGAAGGCTCAGAAAAGAGCTGGATGGATGACTACGATTATGTTCACCTGCAGGTAGGCAAAGCCAGCACCTTGTTCTGCACGAGGCCATGTTAGAATTGTCCGTGGTTTTTGCAGAAACTTCTTTTGGGAAAGCAGCAAACAATTGCCACACTAATGCATATTTGAGAGTAATTTCACCAGGGTGATTACTTCCTGTCAAATAGGACTGTTGCATTTCAAATAGTGATAGCCTTTTGCTCTGCCATGCTGTCCTTTCATTTTCTGTACTCTTGGAGGTGCACTACCAGTGAAAAAGCCAATACAAAGCAGCCTTTCTTGATCTGTGAGCTGCCATTTAGCTCAGGAGCAGTTTTGATTTAACACAGTCTCTTATGTTATGCAAAACAGGGGAAAGAAGAGTTTGAAAGGCAACAGAAGGAGCTTCTGGAGAAAGAAAATATCATCAAGCAGAGCAAAATGGAGCTAGAGCACCATCAGGTATGTTCTTCCGATGTATAATTGCCCTGAAATGCAGCATTCCTCACACATAAGGAGCACTGGTCAAATAAAGCAGGAGGGGCCCTTCCCCTAGCAGTGTGCAAAGGATACAGATAATAAATAGCAAAGAGTTAAAAACTCTAAAAGTTCACCAGGGAGGAGAAACAAGCTTTTGTGATGTCTCACAGCAGGTCAGTCACAAAGCCAGCTTGGGAACTTGGCTTTCCTGACCTGCCATCCAGGGCCTTAATCACTGAACCATATTGAATACATGTGCCACCTTCACATCTGCTCAGTGAACATCACTACCATCAGCTTAAATATTGTGCTGAACATCACTTTAAGTGCTAAAAAAAGTAGGTTCACAAGATCGAGGGCTGTCACTTTTCCTTCGTATTAATTCTTCAATGTGTTGTTGCCATATCATATGGCAGAAAATTGTACAAGCAATGAGGAGGTAAGATTTAAAGGGTTTTCATCTCAAAATCCCACAGAGATGACAGCCTTTTAAAGATTGTGTAGGAGTCATTGCCACTTGGATCCATCTCTCTCACTTGTGATTTTAGAATACTCCAAATGAGCAACAGCCTGTAAATTTGGGAGTTTGGGTTGTTGGGTTTTTTTAATGCAAATCAAGTATTTTAGATGTTTCTCCCTTCTGAACTCTGCATGTTTGGATTTATGGTAATCAAAGCACTTGGACCTAGAAAACATACTGTTACTTTTTACTCAGCATAAGGTCAGTGTAGGATACCCAGGGGTGTCTCGAGGCACAAAGTGGAATCGTAATACATAACAACATCTTATGAGAATACTTGCTGATGGGAGCTTTTGTTTTTCTTTTCAGATCAATCAGTTTCAACGTCTGGAGCAAGAAATCACAAAGCCAGTAGAGAATGACATTTCCAAATGGAAGCCTCCACAAGCCCTCCAGACATCCCATGACAGCCGCCTGCTTTTGTTCTACTCCGACCAGTGTGAGACTCACTTCAACTCCCTCTTAAACGCCATCGATGCCTTTTTCAGTTGTGTCAACTCTTCTCAGCCCCCCCGGATCTTCGTGGCACACAGCAAATTCATCATTCTGAGCGCTCACAAACTTGTGTTCATTGGGGACACGCTCGCGAGGCAAATGACGACTCAGAACATGTGCAACAGAGTGATGAACTCCAGCAACCAGCTGTGTGAACTGCTCAAGAGCGTTGTTCTGGCCACCAAGGCGGCTGCCTTGAGTTACCCCAACACAGCATCCCTGCAGAAGATGGTGGACCGAGTAACAGAGCTCTCTCACCACGCACAGTTGTTCAAACGCTCACTGGTCCAAATGGCGTCCTTATGAAACCCAGAAGAATCCAATCCGTGAGCAGCAAAGCAGAAAAGCAGACAAACTGGAGCTATTTTTATGTAAATCATATCTTCTTTTAGATATTTTTAATTAAATATTTTAAATACATTCTTATGCATTAGAGAGTCTAATTAAATCAGGGATCTGGGAATATTGTCTGGTTCTGTATTATGTTTCTATACACATTTAGATTTGTATACACAGCATATATGTATATGTTGCTACCTTCGCTAAAACATCAATTAAGCACCTTAAAAATTACGTGTCAGGTAAACAGTGCATATCTTTTGTATATACAGCCTGTTTCCTCAGCATGTTTGTTAACTGGATGCTGCATTCTTTTTGTTTCATTCCGTCTTGATGCTGGTGCATGGACTTGGTTGTGAAACCTACTTGTAGCAATCCATGAAGCAAGTGTAATGGTTCTCATAGAACTCCATTCCCTTCTTAGAAATTACTTTCTATAGGTTAATTCTGTGAAGTTTAACTCCTCTTGATTTTACTTGGTTGTGTAAAACATTTGGTCGTTCTGACCAACATAGATGCACAGCTGCAATGAGCAATGTATCAATCAAAGCATACAGCATTTGGGAGAAAAGCATTTTTAGGCCATGTAAGAAACAGGACCTTCAAAGGAGGAAGGCAGAATTGTCTATATTTGATATCTTTTGGCATTCAGATTTCGCTGTTTCTAATAACTGTGCAACATGGGATTTCAAAACCATGGATGGATTCCCAGCAATGCAATTTCATACATGTTTACTTTGTATGTCCTTGCATTGGCAATTTAATTTAACAGTCAGGCTTGAAAGCCTTATTGTTTATGGACTCAGAGTTATCCTGAGGGCATCAAAAGATCCATTGGGCTCATCTTTTAGGATGTGGATGAGCAATGTTTCAAAATACCAATCCCTTTCAGAAGGATTAACATACAAATTGTATTTTGTATGGAAAGAAAAGAGCTTAATTTGAAATAACAGATATTTAAACATCTCTATAACATATACAAAATTTAATAAAAAAATGCACTTAATTCTCTAGGACATATTATTGGGAATTAATTGCATCTGTTGCAATTCTGACTTCCATTCAACTACTGGGATTTTTTTCCCGGAATTCTGTTGCCTAGGTGCTGGTCTTTTCTGCACTACACTGTTGCCAAAAATTATATCCTGTTTTAATGGGACCATTCCATCAGTAAGTCCGCACAGTCCCACCTAGTAATTTTCAATGTAGACCCTTAAAAATTGTTAGAAGAGTGTTAGGCTCCTTTAGAAATTCATGTATGCTGGTTGGTCTAAAACCCATATCAGCTCATTTGTTGTCGTTGCTTTCTGTGAAACCCCTAAAAATAAGTCACAGAACACCATCTGCCTGTAGTCCCCAGCCTAAAAGCTGTGCTTCAAAGTGAGCAGTAGCTCAGGAAAATTCCAGGTGACTCTGGCATTTGTTAAGCAGGAACACTACTGTCCTTATTAACTCAAGGTAGTCCCACATTAATGTCTTCAGAGCGTTTGCCAGATCGCAGGTAGCTACATGGTCATGAGATCAGTAGCACGTGGAAAACAGGCACTTTTCACTTCTGCCTGACTCCTGATGTTCCCATTTTTTAGCAGAACATGTGCCTTATTGAAATAGGATTTGTTGTCTTAGGTAACAGAACCATTTCAGCAGAGTATGAAACCCTGCAGCCTTAATGTATTGTCTTAGAGCAAAGACCTCTCTTCCCTGCCTTAATGTTCCGGAGTGCAGAACAGTCCTGGAAGGTCAGTGGGAGCCAGCACAAACTCATCTGGGTCAGGATGGGCTCCAGGGCTTGGCCTGGTGCAACATCCTGACTGAGTAGCTGTGATTTTGTACCTGTAACCAGTTGCAACTGGTGTGAACCTGTTTTATACTATTGCTGTTTGGGATTCTTTTGGATTTCCTTGTCCACTGTTTTTCTTTGTGTATTCTTAGAAAGTGAAAGTATGTTTCTAAGTGTAGTGGTTATGATGATAGTTTGTGCTTTCCAAAGGCAAACCTTTATTGCAGCTCTGTATTACAGTTTGTTATCTTGTAGAGAGTCATTTTGAAATTATTAAAATTACTAGCTTTTTTATATAAAAAGGGCAGCTTGGCCTTATTTTTTCTTGTTTTCATAGTCTTTTAAGCATATTAAAAGGAAATACTGCTGCTTGCTAATACTATCAAAGCCATTCCAAAATGAGGAACTCATTTTCCATCTTTTCACTAATCAGTGCTTGTAGTGTGGAATGAGAACTTGGGGGTTTAAGAGGAAGGGACAAAGAGTTTCTTTGCCTGTCCAGAAGCAGCAGGTGAAGCACTTATACAACTCAGCTACACAAGTTATCAAGTCCAAAATAACAACTATCAGGGCCTACAGTACACTGAGCCAATCCTGCCTCATTCCTTGTGCGTATTCCTGCTGTGCCAGGAGGAAACCACCTCATCCTAGCACCGACAGTGGTCCTTCACGTGAGTGGGGCAGTTCCTCTCAACATGATCCCACAGTAAGGGGGGGTCACAAGACACAGCTGTGCCTTCCACCCGTTCTTGCCTGCTTCCCCTCTCCAGCACGTACTGGTGAAGCCATTATCCACATGGGAACTGGAAAAGCAACTTTGCTCAGTACAGGCACCTTTCCCCCCCACCCAGTGAAAAGAGCACCCCTCTTGTACTACATGCCAGGTTGAGCATTATGTGGGTGTGAGTTCCATCTGAAGCAAGCCCATGGCTTTAAGGATCACGAAGTTTTTCCAAAAGTTACTTCCACATTTCACTGCTGCCCAGGCACTCACTTGCCCAACCTCCTGTCAAACACCCAGGGGTGCAAAAAGGACAGAGAAAGCTCAGGCCTGGCACTGTCCTTGCACCAGTTTTTGGCTGCCAATGAAAGACTTCTCTGCCTGGAAGCATAAGAGAGATGAAAACCTCTTTGAAAGAGCAAAGTGCTTGGTTTAGCTCACCATGTCCTTGCAAGGGGACAGCTGGGGATGCAGGGTTGCTTCCAAAGAGTGCTCCATTTTGTTCCCCTGCTAAATTTAGAGGTCAACTAACAACAAAGAAGGGACTGGACAAACAAAATAGTTCAGAATAGAAACCAGAGCCTCTTTGCTCCCCTCCCTCAAGCCTCAATGTCCCCATGCAGTTGTCAAGAAACTGCTGTTGTTTGGCAACCAAGTTGATGGCCAGTGTGAAATAACTGTCTTATGGTCAGTGTGGAAAAAATGTCTGCCTCACGCTAGTGGCAAATGCAGAACACACATGGCTCTTTACTCCAGACATTAAGTATCTACTATCTCATGTTTATTAGAAAAACACTTCTTTCCTCTTCCAGGATGATAAGCAAGGGAGAAAAAAAACAGGCAAAAGCCATCCTTGAAATGGGCAGGTTTTAGAGAAGTTACCAATTCATAATAATATGACACAGGACATAATTCATACTGCCCAACTCCCTGGTGCTACCTCTGCCATTTCTCTCAAGCCAGGGTTGTGCAGCTCCTGCCTTTTCCATAGTGATGCACTGCTGCAGCCTCAGCAGTGCCACTGCCTGCTGTTCCAGCACAGGCAACATGGGGGAAGGACACCTGCTGCCCACAGCATCCCCTGATACCAGAGTACCCCAGCATCTTCACACCTCCCATAACTCCTAGGCTCTCTCTGAGCTTTTGGCACTCTCTGACACGAACATCTGGGCTGCATTTCAGAAGTGTCCCTCCCACACTTGTCACCAGCTCTTCAGAGTGTTGTCACCTTCCCTCTGCCTACAAGCCAAGCATCTGTAGTTTCTCAGATCCAAATTCAGCTTTTCCTTATTGAACCTCTACCTCCAGGCTGCCTGCTCTACCCTAACATGTTTCAGTTTCAACCTAAAGACTTAGAAGCTTACAGGATTTTCTCCAAAGGTAGCTCTTAACCTTCCCTTGCCATTTCTCCCCTCACAATGTCCACAGTTTTAGTCAACATCTAAACAGAAGCATTTCCAGGGCAAAGCCAGGGTCATGCCAGTTCTAGAAGACAACACAAAGCATTCCTCCCTGCTCCAAAATATGTCTGTTCATTTCATCCTAGCCTGTTACACTGGCAGTTTCAAAAGCTGCGTGTGCTTATATGTCTTAACTCAGTGGAGCCCTTTTTCTGCTCCATTGGTTTTCCCATCTCAGAGATGGACTGTCTAGATAATGTCGATTTGGGGTCTTTTTTCAAAAAATTTATTTTTGTTACTTGCACCCAAATTCCACCTACGACAGCAGCTTTCTCTGTCTGAGAGCCTGGATATAGCTGTGTGGCTTTTCAACATCACAGCAAAGCTACAGTTGTATCTAGTGCTGCAAAGTCCTTCCCAGAAATTCTTCTGACTTGAAGCGGGCATAGAAGCCCAGGCTTGAGAGTACCTGCATAAAGTGAGCAGCAGCAGGAAAAATATCTAATCCAGCCCTATTATAAACCTGTGTACTTCACAGAGAGCAGGAATGAGGTTTGACTTCCTGGGAGGTTGCATGAGGGCTAGCACAGACTCTCAATAACCTGTACTGCTTCATTTTCCCTCTGATGTATTGCCCAGAGACAATTTTACTTTGATTAAATTAGAGCTAAATTTGGAGTGGAGTTCACATCATGAGCAAGGCCTGGACATATTGCCGGCTGCTGGATTCATTTAGGAAACCCAAGTACATCATTCTCTATTCAAAACTCAAATATTTAGCCTTCAGTGCCAGTGAGTTATGCAGGGTATGAAATAGCCAGTCAGCGGCCTGACCTTGGAGGGAACACCTCCCCAGGGTATTGACCTGAGCTCCTGGGAAGCTGCTGGACTCAGATCAGGGTGCTCTTCATCCCCCCACCTTCCAGGTCAGTGGCTAGAACCACTTAGGGGTCGCTTCCCAGAGCAAAGGACCAACAAGGATAGTTTTGGTCAAAATTTCAGGGCACAGGCTGGCCATGCACACTGCCAGTTGCTGTACAGGCCTCCTCTTCAGGTCTCAAAGCAGCAGAAAATCAGTAGCTGCCTATCCCATGGGTGAAAATTCTTAGTGCCTCCTGATAAACCCTTGTCTCTGCAGAAACAGCCTTTGCTCTCAGATGTTGTGGAATTGCTGACCAGGAGAAGCTGAAATGCTCAGAGGGAGAGGCAATGCTGAGCACAAGATCACTTTCTCATCTCTCCTGAGGTTTCATTTGTAATTGTAACCTCCTCACAGCAGTTTGTGCTTCAGTTCCATTTTTTCAGCAGACAGCATCAGGCTTGGCTCAACCCACAGTCGAGCTGCAGTTTGCTATCTTCTTTCTGCACCTCTCTGGGTTTAACTTCTGGCCCTAGCCCCCACAAGCAAAATCCACCTAGTCAGTGCTCCACACAGAGAATTCACCTTGTTGCTACCGCCTTCTTCATCTCTGTGAGTCTTCCCAGTCCCTGGGAAACAAGTGCCTAAGGAGCACAGCTGCAGCGGCAATGGGCTCGGCACCCACACCACCGCCCTGACAGGGCTTTCTGTCTCTCTGCTGAATCCAAGGGAAAGGATATCTTCTGTACACACAGCAACTCGACGCACCGGGCTGACTGTGGTGAAACCAGGAGCGGGGAGCAGGAAGACTCAGGTCTCCAGGAGATCCATGAAGCTCAGCCCCTCGGCTCTGTGCTGCCTCGGCTTTGCGGCAGGAGCAGCAGCAGCTGCCGGCCGTGCCCGCAGAGGGCTCCCAGAGGGTCACGCTTTCCGCAAGGCCCGGCAAAAATCACAATTCCCTGGCTCCCTGCAGGCTCACGCCCACGGAGTATCGGCTCCTGTCAGCCAAGGGGGAGATGTAAAAATCCTGCTGCTGGGTGGGGGGAGTTGTCCTCTGAGATCAGGAGGACTTTTTTCTCCTTCCGTGTAATTTCCCTTAATTACAAAAAGAGTGATCAGGGCCCTTTCCTTCATGTAAAGGTGCAGGAAACCAAATTCAAGAGGCCCTTCACAGCTTCCTACTTAGCCAGCTTTATCTTGCTCAACACTGCAGCCAGGGCTGCCCAAACCATTGCCAACCAGGAAAGCACAATAACAATGTCCCAGAAACATCTGCTATTTATATGAAGTCAGACTTAACTGTGGTTAAATGAAGGTTACAGTGAAAGACAAGCAGAAAAATCTGGAGGAGGGCAGAGGACAAGAAAAGGAAAAGAAAAAAGCCTGCTCCAGCTTTAAATTTTCTTACAGAAAGGAATCAAAGTAAATCTTACAACTTGTTGTGCAGTTAGAGAACCCCAGGGCATTTTGCTGTGCAGTGATTCAAGTCCTCCTTTATTCCCAGACAAGCTCAAAGAGAAAAAGCCACAAGGGTGAGTGGCCATGAACATGAACAAAAAAAAATAGACTTTTACTGTTTTTTCACCCTATGCTTTGTTTTTTATGAAGGATGTTAGGAGCAGCCCACCCAAAAGTCTTTTATCTCAGGAGGTGACTTGAGCTGGAAACAGGTACCTGTAATTAACTTGCATTCCAGAAGGGGAGAAGTTAACTTACCTGGCTTTTCTTCATGAGGCATTTCAAAGAGAAACTAATTTTTGATGAATGAGCATGTGCATTCTGCAATGCTTGACCTGCAGTTAGTTTTCAGGCCTCGCTGCTCTAGACACAGCTTTCACTTGTCCACTCACAGATGTGCCAAAGGAATAAACACAACAGCCCTGCTGGAAACCTGTATCACTTTCATGGGAATTGCTACAATGACCAAATGGACAGTGCCAGAGCAGGGCTGCCCTGTGCAGGACACCTCATTCCACCCTGAAACAGCAGCAGGTGGAGCTGCCTTTGCTTCTGAGAAAAGGTGGAAATCCACAGGTCCCTCAAATACAGGCATGACACAGAACCACTGGTTCCATTCAAGAAGCAGAGCTGCTGAAGACACCAAGATACACAAATAAGAAAGCTTCTTCCTCACTCCCTCCTTTTCTCTCTGTGGGGGTGGTGATGTTCAGAAATGCCTCAATTTGGGTTGGCCTGTATCTACTTTCCGTGTGAGACACCTCAGATGCAATTCATCCTGCCTATCTAAAGACATTTACATGTGAAACATCATCAGAACTCCCTTTAAACTGACTAGAGTCCAATCTATATGATTAAATCTACTTTAGGATGAGATAAATCCTTGAGGGTCTCCCATGATTGATTGCATCTTCTTAGGTCTTCAAGGGAAACAAGACAAGCAGCTCAGGTGCAAATGACCTCATCATAAACTTCCAAATTTTGAGGATGATGAATACTACGTGGAGACCTGTCTCCTGACACTTGGTGAGGCCATGTATGCAGCTGAAGTCACAACCTGAACACTAAAACACTGTAGAAACTCATGGACTCACCCCAGCCCACCAATCCTGAAGCTGGTATTGGTACCATCAAAGCACTTGTCCTGAGGGTTCAGCAAGTCAGGGCACTCCTGGAGCCTGAGCCAGAAAATGTCACAACCCACATCCAAGCTGAGTACCTTCAGTCCTGCCACCTCCTCCTGCCCTCCCACCGCCTCCAGGCTTTGCAGTCAGCCTTGGCTCTGAAGGCCCATCAACTAAAGTATGCTCTGTGCCAGATGGGGGAAAAGTTGGACATGCAAGTAACTCAGACCTCTCTGCCTCCATTCTCCCAGCAGTTCTCTTGCCAGCTCTGTGCTTGTAGCAGCGCAAAGTCCAGGTGGTTACAGAGCTCCTTGCTTAGGAGCTCCCAGCCTGAAGGATTCCTGGTTAGGTTGCTCTTCCTTGTACCAGAGCAGAGGAAAATGAGGCAGACTTCCTTAAAGTCACAGGGGTGGTTGATAGGTGAAGTTTGGTTCATACATAATGTGCATATATCTCTGCCTTGCTGAAAAGTGTAACATGCTGTTTCAGACACTCTTCCAGGGAGAGCGTGCACCAGATGCCAGGTTAAGTGGCCTTTGGCACAGGAAGGGCTGAATCACCAAGAGAGGCTAAATGAGAGTCAAACAATAGAACAACTCCTAGTTTTGAAATGCTGGTTCCAAAATAATTTTCTAGCAAAGTGAATTTGCTTTCTTCTTCTAGTCAGGAATGTTTTGTGAAAGTCTTTTTTCATTTACTCTGAATGCTTCTCTACTACCAGCACATATCAGCACATATCATACCAGCCTCATCTCATTTTTGTCTGTTTTTCTCCTCATATGGGAATGAGGATGACACAATTGCAAATAGTTAAGTACCTTACATGGTGATTATGTAGATCCAGCTAAAAGAGGTTTCACATTTTTGTTTTCCTCTTCACGATATTTGAGAAGAGCGAGCTTCTAAAGAGCTTATTCTCGATGCTGTATCTAATGACACAAGTAAAGCCTTGTGTCAGCCAGGCACTGCCTATGCAGTGACCTGCAGTGGCAGCTGGCAGCACAGGAATGAAGAGTCATGTATTTAGGTACTGTGCTCATTAGTTGTTAACCAGATAGAAAAGTGTCAAGATACTCCTAGGCTACTTCTGTCCCACAAACAAGAAACACATTATTGGATAAAACAAAAGCACCCACTTGGAGGCAACACAGGATACCATACAATCCAGAACCCTGCAGTTGATCAGTTTTCCAGCAAGTGATTCTGCCTCAAGCTGTTCTAGCATAGGGGGAAATCCCATAATTCATATATTTCATATAGAGCCATTACAGCTCATCAGCTTCTTATCAGAGGGGCTACAGTGCAGTTTTTCTGCTAAAATTCCCATAATAGGCAGACACAGGAGCCTGTGGCATCTCTTCTACAGCAAACCAAAATCTTTGGAGCAGCCCATCTGATCCATGTAAGTTACTCATAAGTAATAACTTCAGCAGAAAATGCCAACCTCTACTTCCAGGCAAGGCAACAGAGCATAAAATCTGCATGCTCTGTGATCATTGCTCAGTTCTCATCCTATAAAAAAACCAATCAAGTAGAAAAGTGAAATTCAATGTTTCCTACATGAATGCATCCATGGCTTCCCAGGAGGATGTTGTGTGACAAGCAGCTAGAAGGCCATTTAAGCAGGCTCTGTTCCTTAGCAATGCTGCTTTTCCACAGGCTCAACGATGAAGGGACAAGCCTTACACACACAAAAGCCACAGCTGTGGCTCCATCACCAGCTGATATCTATTTTTAAAGCTCTCTCCATGCACAGAGCAGCTTCACCAGGCCTGATTTGTCTCTAGCTCTTGCACTTTAGGTAAAGAAAAAATAATAGCTTTTGCACAATGTAGGAACTAATTAACTCTTCACAACCTCCTTATGCAGGTGAAATCCGCTACAGGAGGGCGGGACAGCCTCACACCTGCTGGCTGCAACTCAAAGCCCCAAGGCAGAGCCCAGCTCTGATCCCAGCTGGTCCTGCTCATGTGCAGGGTATCCCAGGCAGAAAAGGCTGCAATCTCCTCCCACGTGCTGCACTGAGTGCTGGCTTCTTACCGACTGTTCATAGCACTAAATGTGACAGCTGTTTGTGACACAAAGGAAGGGCTTTCTTCCTTCTCAGCTTTGGAGACGTTTTAGTTGAGGGGATGTGTGTGTAGTCCAGTGGTTTTGTTCTCTGAGCATTTCTAACTATCAGCCTGACAACATTTAAGAAAATAAGGATTTCCCAGGTGGATGAGGCCATGGAGCACACAGCCCCATATTCTATTTCTGAAGGGGCAGATGGGTCTGCTTAGGGTACATTCGCAGGCTGACCCTCCCTAGTGCTCACAATCATTGGATATTGGATGTTAGGAAACACAGCACTGACTGACTAAACCTCTCATTATCCCATGAACGTGGGATTTGCCCATGCAAGTACCCATTAGTTGGTATCTGCAGGTTCACAACCTTATCTTTGTTACATCTGTGGCAGCAGATCGCAGGTTTTCATTACCTACTGTGTGAAGAGTTTATCTACGTGTGGGACATCCCAAGAAATCTGTAGCTGCAGCCACAGATTCAGGGTTCTGAAGTGCTTGGTGGTCCTAGAAAAGCCACTGCTCCTGTCATGTACCTGTGACCTTAGTCTGTTGTGTTGTGTTTCCTGAGTGGGAAGCATGCAGTGAACCCACCACCTCCAGCACACTCCCCTCATCCCAGCACTTTCTTCCTTTCCCTAGGGTGGGCTCACCCTGCTGCCCATCACAATTACTTTTGAAGCATCCTCCTGTCCTGGTTAAAGTGTTGACAACAAGCACAACTCACCTAACACGAACTGAGAGCAAGGGTCTTGGAGAAGGGAGAAAATATAGCATGACTAAAGCATTTCCTGGATTTGTAGACTGATTCTGGCTAGTCAGCCAGGGGCTGGAGTCTGGACAAGAGAAAAACAAAAGCCCTGTCTTAGCCTTAAACACCACACGTAAAAAATGTTGGCTTCAGCTCTTCCTCCTGCTGGCCACAGGGCAGAGGCTTCTTCCTCCTGTCCAAGCTCCTGCAGGACGGGTGGGTGGCCACAGCTGCAGTGGTCCAGAGCATGGGCAAACACCTACTTTCCAGTGGCATTTGTGTGCCCCAAGGAGCTGCTTGCTGCCAGGCAGGGAAGTGGTTTAAGAGCAGTACCACCCTCAGCCCTGCTTCAGTGTTACAGAGAGCCCAGTTTTTAATCCCAGCATTTCATCTCAGTTTTGACTTTGACAGTCTTGCAAGCACTAGAGATCACTAACACAAGAAAAGCAGCCCTTCAGACAGCAGATGAAGACTCCTCAGGCACACACCTGCACAGCAGGAATAATTTCCCTAGCAAACCATACAGACTGGAAAAAAAAAATTGTTTGTTTTTAATGCCAGCAACCCTCTAGGTGTAAATGCTAGATTTGCTTACTGGGATTCACTGTAAGTCTTGAGTAATAAATGAGGGACTCAATAAGGGGAAAATAGATTTCTCCAAAGCCATGTGCAACAAAGTGCTTCCTTCGCCTGAATACAGAGTCATCAGCAGTGTAACTCAACAAGGCTCCCATCATATCTCTATCCCCGAGCTTTTCTCAAGAATTTTGGTCTTTAATGCAAGGAAAATGTTACACAGGCTCTTTGTCCCCAAGTCTAATACTAATACTGTGCTATTAGTATTGTTTTATATTAATGGTAGGCTACTATTGGACTAATACTAATGTTAAGACTTTGGGAGAAGGTTTTAAAGCTGATCATGAGCCCTTGTTTTACCTGCTCAGTAACTAGGAGAGCTTTGATGGGATCACATCTCAATTGATGATGCAACGTCAAGAAATGGTTTTGAAGAGATCTGGACAGCAGGCAGCTTGCCCTTGCCATCAGACTGGGGAAAAAACCCCACAAAACCAACACTGTTCCTAAGCTGCTCTAGACACTGGTACAGTATTATTTGTAACCCTAAGAAGAAGTGCTGCTGTGGTGTGTTTTGTAGACTTTTTTTTTTCTTAAGCATGGTGACTGCTAAGAAAAGCAGACCTCTCTTGGCATTTTTGAGACCTCCCTTCCTGAAGTTTTGAGGTCACTTTCCTTTAAAAAGTGAAGCAACACACCAGTGCCCCTAGACACAAGGCTCCAAGCATTCCCACAGGCTTTTTGGCATGCAGTATACAGCCAAACAAGAACCAGGCTCAATTCCTACAAGCAGCTGCCCTTGTACTTCCCAAACCCACTAAATAACAGCAGAATTACTATTAAAATTACTATTAAATTACTATTAATTAAAAAAAAAAAAGAAAGAAAAAGCTACAGCACCGGCGAAGGAGCTCAGCAGCACCGCCCCTGCCAGGAGAGCCCGTCCCCAAAGCCTGGCGGCCCGTGCCATCTAGTGGTGACACACGCCCTTCCCACCCAAACTGCATACTAAAACCTCCAGGATTTCACTGTCTATGTCTTTACCTAGTATTTCAGACTGAATCTGCAGTGTCCGGTTCAGGGATAAGCGTCTTCCACTGTCCATGACATCACTTCAGGACTCAGGAGAAATGTCAGGACATCCTGGAAGCAGGGACAAGGAAAAGCAAAATCAAGTCTACCCTCAGTATGTGAATCTTTTGGAAAATGTGAAAACTAAGGCTGTAGTAAGTGTCACTGCTAGTACTTCAGTGCCACAATTTTTAAATGAACCTCATGATTTTGCCCAGAGAAGCCATCCTTGAAAATGTTGGGTTGGACAGTGCTTTGAGCAACCCTGTTGTCCCTGCCCATGTCAGGGAGGGTTTGGAACTAGATGAACTTTAGGGTGCCCTCCAGCCCAAAGCATTCTGTGATTCTATGATTCTGGAAAATATAAAGAGGCTAACAAAGAAATTCAGTAAAAGACCTGCAAATCAGAGCCACAAAGTGAAGTTCACAGCTCCCTGCCTTGGCACGGCCTCTCTGCTGGCCTGGAAGAAAGACGAACATTTACCCACGTGGCTGTAGTACCCATGCTGGTTCGTGTTTGCTCATGTGCCCCAAACTCATTGATACCAGAGGTTGATTAGACTGGTTCTGTTCTTGGAAAATCAAAAATCAGCTTGTGCCAGGATCAGAAGTCACAGCAGATGTGGTGCCACCCAGCCACCAACACAAGAGGGCTTTAGGGGATTATCATTGCAGAGATGCTGCAGACCTGGCACGTCCAAGCTAAGCACATCCTCTGCCTCGCAGACACCTGCACCAAGCTCAGCCCTCTTGCAACCACCCAGGTCACCAGGCAGCAGCTCCTGCTTCTCCTGAGGATGTTCTCAAAGCAAGGTCTTTCCAGAACTTGAGGGGAGCAACTCTTTGTATTTCTAAAAACTGAGACCACTCACGTTGGAAACAAGTGGTGTGCAGGAGACAGACTTTGATGCATTCCACCATGGCAAGGAAATTGCCTAACATTTTTAAACACAGAAAAGGCTAACAGCTGATCATCTGACATCAAAAGACTAATCTGCCACAGGAACTGCAATTAACTCAAAATAAGCAAAAAGTTCTTACTAAGACAGAAGGCTCCTGATTAAGTCCTTAAATAAGAAGGAGCAGTGCACTGTGATAGGAAGTTCAAGATTGACTTTAACAAAAATTCAGTGTTGACACAGTCCAAGTGGTTCAACTTAGCACACAGTACTAGCAAAACTCAGAATTTGGGGCAAACTTGTACAATGGCACCTTTATTCATCCCACTGGAACAGACCATAAGGTGGTTCCTTGGGATCAGCACCAAAGCTGAAAAGCAAGGACATGTTTCACAAGCACCTGACACCAGTTGCCCGTCGCTGATTGTTCTCACATTAGCCCCCAACACACACCACCACATACAAATCCAACTTTCTGAGGTGAAAAGACCCAGGTGCTCAAGTCACATAACACCAAGACATTTTGCTGCACTCCATTAGTAGCCTGTTTTTACAGGTGAGAAGAGTAGGACAACAGCAGAATAGTTTGTTCTCTCAAGACATTTCAGATTTTTCTTCAAAATCTTCTTTTAATGTCTGATTATTAAATAAAATAACCCAGGATACAATGTATGCATTTTACTTAACAGAAGCAGTAAGGGATGAAGCATGTTCTCACTTCCTTCTCCTGCACATCTTCATTTCCAAAATAAGAACTTCCTACCTCACTAAGTCAATTATTTTAGAAAAACTAGAGTCTACAGCAAATCTTAGAAAGACCAACAAAAGCAGAGCAGGAAGGTGGCTTGATTTTTGGGGTGTTTGTTGTTTGTTTTGGGTTTTTTAGTTGTCAAAATGAAATTACAACTTTCAAGGTATAAGGCAGAAAAAACACCTTTACTAACAACTACTTAAAATACAGACACAAACCTGCCCTTTACAACAAAGTCATCTGCAGGTATTATTCCAGCTAGAATGTGACTTTTGACAAGTCCTCTTTTGTAGTGTTTCACACTCAAACAAGCAGTCTAATTCCACTGACAAAATCCCATTCAAAAAAGTAATCAGAAAATCACTCAGGTCAAATATTCATATCAAGTCTGGTTACTTTATTTTTCATCTGTGCAGTCAGTTAAAAGAACAGTTAATGATGAAAACAGACAACCACAGAAGCTTTAGGTACAGTTTTGTAACACTGAAGAAGCAAATGACCACACTAAACACATTCTTTATGTTGGTCATTTCCAAATGAAACAGGAGGACGTACACAGGTCTAGTTCAGTGTAAAACCTGATATTAAGCAGCAATGTGATCACAAATTGCAACACTGTCTCATACAACACAGGAAATCACTGCTTATTCAAAGTTACACAGCCCCTGCAACAAAGATGATATGACTATATTTAAAATAAGAACCCAAGATACATTCAAGATAACGGCTGCAACAATAAGGCAATAAGTTTTAAAAATAGATCCCACTAAACAAAACAAGACCAACCGTGTCACCTGTGGCCTTCATAAGGTTTCAGACAGATGGGTCAATTCAAAGTTAAGTGCTTACCCACCACTAACATTTCAGAAGGACATTGGTAAGAACACCTGAAGACATGAGTTTATTGGACTGCCAGCAATCACAACCCAGGTCTTATCACAAGTACGTGTCCCACACATGCAGCTTCGCTCTTACACGTTTGCATTAAGTGCCCTGTACAAAGATTTCACTACAGTTTCCTTCAAGAAAAATTATGCATTGACTGAAGACATTAGCATTTCAAAATTCTTCCAAACCACTTTATATAATATACCTTTGGCCTGCTACTAGTAAGATCATTAAAGCTATACACTAGGCAGACAGCATTATTGGCAGCTACGTCACAACAACATTAAAAAAATAGCATCAGCTGTTTAAAAAAAGAAAGAGACTGAAAATAACTTTGAGGAATGAAATGTACACCTACAGACAGCATGGAAGGGAGAAGGAAGTTGTCTGGCTAGAGCAGATGAGCTACCCAGAGGTTCCACGTCCATCTTATTGCATATTTCATCAGTGTCTGCACTCAAACCTGCACGAATTTCTCCTTCCTTATCTTGCTCCAGTCTTGATTGTTGCACCTTCAGAGCTACCCTGAACTAGCTATGTATATTGCCATAACTTCACATTTCTTCACAGCTCCTAGAAGCAGGGACTAAGTTACTGTTTCTTAGCCAGGGACACTACAGGCATCAGCCTTTTGCTGTCTTCTGTGCACTAAAGTCTAGGTAAAGTGAAGTGTGGTGGAGTGTCAATATCCTATGTCAGCATAGAGTAAGTATCTTTACTTGTAAGCCTATATTAGCAAAGCCTAAGACAAAGATGCTAATTTCTTAAGAAAAATGTCCCAGTACTTGATTAGCACTGCTAGACTGGAAGTCTCACCATGTGACAAGACATAAGCAAACGAGAAAATTGTGACATTAAATTCTGTGAGGCAAACTGAAAGCAGTGGGGAACAGAATCTGATTGCTTTTGCTCAGTCGGAATAAATGAGAATTTTACAAATTAAAGAAGAAAAAAACAATCAACCATCATTAGACATCCCCTTGCCAGCACACAGGACAGAGGAGGAGACCATCAGTATTTCAATATGTGTTTACAGGATATGTGCATAGCACTGCCTAATCATGCTTCAAAATGTAACCTTATGCTTAATATATACATGCTAACAAATGAAACACAGTCTTTTAGACTCCAAAGGAAAGTCAGGGCTGATCTTAAGTATTTTAATACTGAAACATCCAAATGACTTCAAGAAGTGAATGCCCCTCATTGGATTTTGATCACTATTCAAAACTGACAAATTAAAACATAAAGGCACGAACAGAGTGCTCTTTTCCCAGATGTAGGCCTACCTGATGAAAAAACTAAATGCTGCTGCTTTTAGCCGTATAATTGAACCAAACCACAATCTGGAAACCATAGGTTTAAACTTCTTAACAGCTGAAAATACAAGACCAATTTAAAAGTCCTGATTAAGTTTTTATACACAGAACAATGACCCAAACACTACCACATATCCAAACTCTGAGAGAAAATTGAAGGTGTTCAAGACAAGCCCTGTTGGTAGTTCTCTCTCCTGCACACATCAGAGGTGGTACATGCATGTTCCTCCTCTTTCCAAAATCTCAATCATCAATCTTCAGAGCTGCCAGATAAACAGAAACAGAGCTCTTCATTCTGAAGTGCAATGTCAAAACAGCTGTAGAACTCATCCTCAGAGAAAACAAGAGCAGCTGCTGATTACTGGTAAAAATCCGTAAGTCCTCCAGCAAACATGAGGTACCGAATTCCCTGCTGGAACACTTGTCAGAGTGCCCCAGCGATGTCTGACAAACTGGTAAGAGAGCCTTTAGAGCTTCTAGGAAAGAAGTTATGTTAGATACCAAATACCTGATGTAAAGGTATACAAGGAGCTCTAAGAGAAGCACTCAGTATCCAAATACCAAAGATGACACTTCAGAATACTAAACAGTAAGTTGTGTGTAACCCAGGCATCTTCCTGTCTCCAGCACAGGTTTGGACTTGGAGTAAAAGGTTCAGGAAGGACATTCAGAAGCCCAGCAGGACTGTTTAACCTATAATCTATACCAAAACAAAAAAAACAGGTCTTGCCATATGATTGCTTTCTTTGCATCTCCTTTTTTTTAAAAAAGAGGAGATAATAAAAACCTCCAAATCACGCACCTAATAGGATTTTTCATATTTCATTTATACTTTTTATATATACTAGAACTTAACTAAAATCTCACTTTAGAATATATTCTAAAGCAGGATATTCTTTTAACTTTTGATTTTTAAGTTCATGTGCTTTCTCAAGGTTGAAAAAATATATATATTCATATACAGCTAAGGAAATAAAACTCAATTTTACTATTTGTAGTTACAGTGCTGTAAAGAAAAAATAATTTATAAACTATTTCAAGTCTGAAATGTTTACCATGTTCAGACTAATGCAAAGGCTAAGCCTATGGTCCAGGACTTGTTCTTCATCTGCGTGCTGAGACAAGAGACATAGGAACTCAGCATTTTTGTGACAGATTTCTCTCCAGCCCTCCATTCTTCCACTATTCCATGAGTGACTTGCTGCTGAAGCCCTCCCTGAACCTCTTGGGCAGTAGCATCATCCATTGGTAGCTCAGAAGTAAAGGTCGGCAGGGATCAGTGTTACCTCTAGGTCAGTTTGTCAGTAAGATCACACCACTGAAGGACACGGTGCAGAGGCAGTTCTCAGTTACCATTCACAGATACTCGGAAGTTAATGGAGGTCTTTAAGTCGTGTCTTCTGTCGGTGCCCTTCGCTGCCGAGCCGATTTCTGTCTCCCTCTCTGCGGTGAGGGCGGAGTTTCCTGCTCAGTTTCAGTTTCGGAAGGCTCGTTGTCTCCCTGCTGGGACCCCGTGTCACCTATCAATTCTCTCAGGAATTTGAATTTAGACAAAAACAATTGCCAGACCACATACCATCCTGCAGAAGAAAGAAAAAAGGTGCTACTTAGTTACTTCATAGAAATTGATAGTCAGCTCTCTGGCAAAGTATATCACAAAAGGGAATAAAATTTGATCAGCTCCCATCCTCTATTTGCCAACCCCAACAGCCCTCCACAAGACATCCACTCCTTTTTACAGTCCTATAAAAAACAATTCAATTTCATAAAGTTCATCCTCATCCAGAAGCAACATTTAAGCACCAGGAAAAGCCCTACACACACCAAACTGAACTGCCACAGCAAGTGAGTGATCACCATTGCCATCACACAGATAAAGGTCTTAATTGTCAGGAAAAAGCAAGTCCTGTGGTTGTATCTCAAACAAGGACTCAGGATTCATTACACAGACACTGTGAAAGCACTAGAATTTCTCTCCTCACTCAGCAAACACTCCATTCTGAAAATCACATTTTAAAAGTTGCACTACATAATCACTATTAAGCACACTTGCTCAGATCTTCAAATGATTATAATATTTTATAATAAATCCTATTCTGAAATGGACAAGGTCTTCCTTATGTTCACTAAAAGACCACATCCCCCAAATTCAATGAGATCTCTCACCATGCCCAAATCCCACTAAAGTAAAATTAACAATCTGTAGTAAATCTGTGTTCTGCTCCACTACTAAAATAATCCAAAATTATGCAAGTAAAGAGCTGAGATGGCCAAATTTCTAGAATCTATCTTAAAAAATACTTAAGATCCACCTGCTCCTCCTCCTTCATCTTGTCTAAGTGTTTCTGTAACAGGTAGCCAAAAAAAACTTGAAAAAGCAGACATAAATGTATCTAAACCTAAGCCAGAATCTTCATTTTAAAAGAACCCACCAAACACGAAGACAAATTCTCTGTGAAATGCAGTTAAGTAGAGCAAAATTCAAACAGTTCTTTGAAAACAAATGCTATACAAACATTGTTTGCAACAGCAACACCCAACTGTGTGGCCTGCACAGAGCTATATATTAATAGTTTTGTTGTTCAGAAGGTCATGCCAGCTATTTAAAAGCCTATACTGCTGACCTACTCAGATATTAAGAGCCCTATTTTATAGAGCCAGGGAAAACTGTCCTACCAATTACAGCAGAAGCAGACTTGTGGGAATGGATAACAGGACAGATTAGAAAGGGGGGAGAAAGACTAACAACTAACAAATAAATAATGCTTATATAACCAGCACCTCTGTATTTCTTCCTGTTCTGTAATCAGAGTCAATAGGACAATCCATTCCCTATGACAAAAACAAGATCCCACCCTTCTCCTCCTTCCTGGAATACTTTTCACGTCCTGAAGTTTTTTAATTTCAGTAACTTCTCTGCTCCAGAGGAAACTGAAGGAAAGCTTTTATATGACAACCTTTTATGACCTAAATTAATTCCTAGAACCTACACAAGTATTTCCTTTCCTTTGAATATCTAAACCATTAAATGACTTGTGATTAAATTGAATCTGACGTCCTGCAAATGCATTACATTCCCTTGCACCCAGAAAAAAAAAATATGGTAGATGGCTGGGTTTGGCTTCTCTTTTCTTTCAGAACCAGAAGTAAAAATTGAGGTCGCTGCTCTTTGAAAGTTGCTTCCATTGAAAGGGGAGAGGAAGGAGGATGAGCCAAAAATATTCAGGGCATTCCCAGAAGGGTTTTGGGGCACTTTACAGAAGCGTGACTTGAGTATATTTTGGTGTAAATAAATATTACATTAAAGGAGGTATTTTAACTTAAGCTAAATAAAGTGAACCACATGATTCCTCTATCACTGTAAACAGGCTACTTAACACCCAGAATTACTACAGGCTATGTGTTGGGAAAATACTAAAGAACCAACGAGTTTATTCACACTCTCAAGAAAAACAGCACTAATTTCTTTTCAGTGTTTGGTGTGAGTTAGAGAGCCGAGCAGAATGGTGTAAGCATCCAAAGCCCCAAGGACCACAAACAGACTTCAGAGCTCTCTACCTCCAGACTACAAACGAGGCAGTGTAAGTAATCAGCCAAGGAGACTGGTTCTAGCAGCCAAACAAACAGATCAGTGGTAACAGGCAGGTGAAACAAACCACAATGCAGCAGGTTGAAAAGCAAATTACAACAGGCTTAGCCAAAGGTAATAGTGAGAGGGCAACTAGGCTTGAAAACTAGGATTGTAAAAATCTCACAAGGTCTCCTAGCCAGTACCAGAGACCTTTAGGTATAAAGCAATCAAAGTAAAAAGATTTCTTTCTTTCACTTGCTCTAGTTACTGTGCCAGCTTGAATGGAAAGTTAAAAAAAAAAAAAA